>JAOWAP010000010.1:1689958-1720342 GCA_028565235.1 Hypoxylon lenormandii
ATCTCCTCGGGAGCGCGCCCGAGGACGGCCTCCGGTTCGGCCGCTGCTTCGACGTTTCCATGCAGAAGATCGCCAACCGCGCGCGGCTGGGCTGGATGACGTTGCTCCTGGGGGACCGGGAACTCGACGAGTGCACGGCGTTCATGAATGCGTACGTAGAGAAGTACATCGTGGAGGTGAGGAGCGAGCAGGGCGAAACGGAGGGAGAGGACGATGGCAAGCGCTACATGTTCCTCAACGAGCTCTTACGGACGGGCGAGCCCGACGAGGTTATCCGCGACCACCTTATGAGTATCTTCACGGCCGGTCGGGACACTACGACCAGTGTGCTATCGTACTTATTCTTCGAGCTCTCGCGGCGGCCAGACGTGGTCACAGCCATTCAGCGCGAGGTGAGAGACCTGGGCTTGGGTGATATGGAACAGCTACCGACGTGGGAACAACTGCGGAACATGAAATATCTGAATTGGGCCATCAAAGAGGCACTCCGCCTGAATCCGCCTGTAGCTACTAACGCGCGCGAAGCTGTTCGCGATACCGTGCTACCCGTCGGTGGCGGACCTGACGGCAAATCGCCCGTCTTCGTAACTAAGGGTACTATCATTCGGTATTTGCCATGGGCCATCCACCGTAGGCACGACATCTACGGCGATGATGCCGATGAGTTTCGCCCCGAGCGATGGGAGGTGTTAAGACCAACGTAAGCTTCCTATACACGTCTACGACGCAGGTTTCGTGTCTACGTTTTGTACTAATTGGTCTTGAATCTACCCTGCAGTTACGAGTATGTCCCCTTCAATGCCGGGCCGCGCATATGCGTCGGCCAACAGTTTGCGTTGACGCAAATCGCCTTTGTCACGTTCCGGTTATTGCAGGCATTTCAAACGATCGAGCGCAAGGACGACAGACCACCTATTCAGAAATTCGGTATCAATACGTCTATGTTATACGGATGCTGGGTTAGCATGACGCCAGCGTGAAACGATATACCGCCATATTATTATTTACTTTATTTACTCTGGCCTAGGACTGCTTCCAAGCTACCCCCAGTAAGAAGGGGGGGCTGAATTATAAGGTAAACCCGGAGGGACAATTCGGCGAGTTATGTCGAGAATAAGGAGTGAAGAAATGGATTAGTCTGTCTCAAGAGAATGCCGTCTTTGAAGTTTCCAAACTGCAAAAAGGAGGTCAAAAGAGGAATATGTACGAGCTCTAGGGAAATCTTAGCTACGAGTTGAGTACCTAAGGTATGGTGGGCAACTGATATGGTAGTATGGTGTTTGAAGTCAATCTGATTTAAGTCATCACAAGTCGTATTCCTAACACATGCCTACATAAAAGAGCCGTACGCCTAAGCCTAAAACCTCATGCTAAACCTACGAGCCATTGCCATTGCCTTGAAGTTCTTCGTATAACCTATGAACAGCATCCCTGCTCGTCGCCTCTCGTTCCGGCGTCAGTCTCTCATTCCAAGCCCCTGAACCGACGATTAAACTCCTCGACAGCCACAGCTACCATGCGATACAAGAAAGCGCGCCCGCTTTCCTCGCCCACCGGTATGAATGGCCCGTTGGTACCGCCGCGCAAGATGATACTAAGACCGGTGCGCTCCTTGGCTATTGTCTGCACGTCCTTGAGTGGAATATCCCATTCCGTTGTCAGCCTTCGGCTCCTGATAAGAAGGATCCGGCTGAAGGTAACCATGACCACCATGTCTTCCCTAGGAAGCTCCAGGTGGCCGATGTAGTTCTCGTTGAAATATTTCCCGTTGTCTACCTGCTTGAGCCACGACTGTCCTAAAGCCTCGCGTTGGCTATAAGGACGGACGATGCCATCTGACGGCACAAACCGCGTTAACCGGACCCGATCGAGCTCGGACCCGTCGAAAACGGTCGTAGTGTTGCGAATGCCCTCCGACACGTTGGACGCGAGATCGAATACGCCGACGGCGGGTTTAGTCGCGAGACCAATAAAACCTTTCCCGACGCCTTTGAAGAACCCTACAGCACCCTCCTGCTCTGCGCCCTCGAGCGGTTTTCGGGCGACACCGCCGAGACCCGAAGCCACTGACGTGAAGAAAGAGTTAGCACCTGCTGTAACACCAAACAGAGCGTGCTTAGGTCGGTTGCGAGCTCGTGTGATACGACGACGATCCTGGAACTGCTTATCTAGAGTTGCAGCTGCTAAGCCCTTGCCAAAGCTACCTGTGACTTTGGAAAAGGAGTCGGAGAAGCCGTAAACCGACTTCTTGACAAAGCTGGCGGCTCCCTTCGCAATCCCCAGACCAAGATCCTCGGGTTTGTCCGACATGATGAGACCTTGGTATGGTTCGTAGAAGACATCGGTTATTCCGCTGCTGATACTGTTGAATAAGCCGACGGGGTTACCGAGGAAGTCAGCGCTGCCAATGATCTTGTGAACCTGGTATAGAACCTCTTGGCTGTAATGGTTCGAGATGTTCTGTGTCAAAACTGGAATCGAGACTCGGGCATTCTCCAGTAGCAAGGCGTTCAATCGAATCGGGGCATCGTTGACGTTTCCGATAGCCATAGTCATTACGTTGACGAAGAACATGATGGGGTTGCGAGAAGAGGTCTTGTCTTCTGCGTTGACACGTTCGGTGCGCATAAAGGACAAGTCCAATTGCATCGGCTGTATGTTTAGCACTTCAAAATAAATATCTTGACCTGATTGTTCCTGCTTTGGCTCGGGGATATCTAGGCCCTCGTCACAAAGCTTGCCCTCGTTGACTTCGGACCACGAGGCACCGGGCACCTTGGAGTAATCTAGTACGGCATAGATGAAGTCTTCGTCAAGGTCGACAGTCATCTGCTGAAGCAGCAGCGTGGCGTATTTGACGTAGAGAACACCAAAGGAGTCGTCTTTGACTCTTGTAACCATAGCGTGCAGCGAAGGATGCAACTCGGTCTCCTGCGCTTGCTTGGGCACGACGCTAGGGTAGAGTATCATCGGGAATAGGCCGCCGTATAGCTGATTGTCGATCTGTATCCATTTAATCGAGGTACTGATCGTCTGGTAGAGAGCCGATTCGCTATAGCGGAGATTGATGTCTCTGAATGTGATGTAGGCCAATTCCTTGAGCTGTTGATTGATGAGTGAGATGCCTATTCCCGAAAGCCTTAACTGGGCTTGGAACGTCGTGTCGGTATCCTGATGCTTGACCTCAAAACCTTGACTGCTGCTACTGGAGCTTGTATGCGTCTGCTGGCGATACAAGCTCTTGCTTGCCTTGAAGTTGGATAGAATCAATGTCTGAGTTGGACCGTCGGCAGCGACATTGATATCGATAATCTTTTGACTGCCGGAGCTGCTGACGAACTTCATAGGAATTTGGTTGCCGATCTCCGCGAGCTTTACGTGGCGCTCTTTACCAAAAGCGCTGATGACCACTTCCCTGAACTTCGCGGCTGGGAAGTCCCACGCGTAGGGCATGATGCTCCGCGGCGGCAAGCGATATCTAATCGGCCTCCATCCAGAGCGATCTTCAACACCGTCCTCATCAACATTCGGGTTTGCTTGATAGAAAGTGAACTCTGTATCACTTTCGTTCCGCATGGTGAATGGCCAAGCCTTCGTTTCCATGCTAAGGTGAAGGAAGATTGTCGCATCCTCCATCAGGATCTCGACTCGAATAAGACGCTGTCGCTGCCCGGCTTTTGCAATCTTGATATGTATAGTGCCCAAGTCTGATATGTTGATGGGTGATGTCCATTGATCGTCAATACCTGGAAACCTCAGGGCTACCTGCTTCGTGGCTGATCGTTGAAGCCAGTGCAGAGGCTGGAGGGAACCCGGCTTTAGGGTCGTAGTTTTGGATGACGTGGGCTCTCTAATGACGAGCTCCTCGCCGGTCTTGTTCTTGACCACGAAACGTGGCGCCAGAGTTACGACCTTGGTCATCTTATACTTGCCCTCGCCAGGCTCGACAGTGATGCCTACATGAATTTCAGAATCCTTTCTTACCGACGGCAAGACAACTTCCGCCGTGCTTCCAATAGCATCGAAACTCTGCGGTTTGCTCCATTCCGAGTCGCCTATCTTCAAAAGAGCTCGGTTGCGTTGGTCGTCACTGGCATACGAGAACATAAAAGGCAAGGCCTTTGGTCGTTCTTGATCGGAGGTATCAGCGATAGCTGACTGGCCGGAAGCTCTCTTTGGCTGTTGAAGGAACTGTTTGCTACGGATGTTAACCTCCAAACCGGTCTTGTTCAGGACCACGTATGGGCTGTAAACGGTGACTTTGAAAGAGCCACCACCGTCTGGGATCCTGAAGTAATGAAGCTTGAGGTGGAGGGGAAGATCCTCGCCATCTTTGCATATTAATCTGTTCTCCTTTCGGAAGTCTTCTTGCGCACCAGGGTTGATTATAGCAAACTCGCTGGATTTGAATACAGTATCTTGCATATCGATACTTAATAAGAGGAGATGTGACAACTCCACAACGTGGACGGGGCTAACGCCACCCTTGCGTAGGAAATTCGTCCAGTCTCGCTTGGTGTTCTTGTCGTAAATGCGGTATTTGAAGTCATACGGAAGGAGATTCTCCAGGACTATGGGAGGAGAAATCTTCAACCGCATATACGGGTATTTTCTACTCAGAGGTTAGAGATGCAGAATTTACCCAGGATTGATAATGACTTACCCGGCTAGGAAGTGACCTCGATCGAAACTCGTGTTAAGTTGGAAGTAGAATAGGTCATTGTTTTCGCCTTTGCACGTAAGTGTGCGTGTAGGTCGTTTCAGTAAGTCTCTCCACCATAGATGGTCGTCAGACCAGGAATAGCCGAAGCCCGAATCGGGTCGTATTAAGAGGGATTTGACATATGCGGCGGCTACGGGGGCCGGTCTACTTTCGCCTGGCGCGATCTTCTCGATTTTGAGCAAGTGGCCTTCTTGAACATCGTAGACGCCAAGCTCAAGCGGGATTTGCGTTTCGTTTTCGACCACGAGAGGCGACCGAAGAGTTACGTATTTGATGTTGTCAGATCCCAACTTCACCTCAACCAGCAGCCGATGAAGGGTGTTGTCCGTCTTTGGGCGTAAACTATACAAGAACTCGCCCTCACGGTTCAGACGGACGTTCTTGACGGCATCGAAGCCACTGCCTTCGATTGAGACGGTAACGCTACTTGCTGCGCTCTCCGACATGATATTCTCTCGCATCTTCTCCCAATGTTCAAAGCTCCAGGGCGCCTCGTCACCGTCTTCTAGCTTAAGGGAGATATTCTCGTTACTTTGGCTTCTAGCTTGCACCTGGACATCGAATCCCGTGTAGTTTCGGATTTTGTAGGGGGCCTCTACTCCGCGCGGCTTGCCCAAGACGTCCTCATCCTTGGTCAAGAAATCGAACGACTTGGATGCCAAGGCTATTGTTGTAGTTGTTACCGTGACATCAAATGTCTTCTTTGACGACACGTCAACTGAGAAAAGGCCGCTCTCCTGCTCCCTTGCGACACCGAGACCGACCTGCCAAGGCTCAAGGAGTGGTTCCCATGCGGATTTGGCAAAATTGTAGACATTGATATACATGTCAATGGCGGTTTCAGCCTTAAGAGTGCTTGACCAGTCTGCAGCGGACGCTGTGAAGTTTTTGATGCTGAGATCCAGAATTGGCAACTCATGGACATCGCCAATTAGCACGATCCGGACCCCTTCGACCGTAGCGGTGAGCTCCTCGTGGCGTTTGGGACCTTTGCTAATATCATGAGGCTCATGGGATTGGTCCTTTCCGGACCTCCGGGTGGCTATCGTGCCAGGGGGTTTAACTGTCTTGCTTCTAGTGGCAGCAATGGTAGACTGTCCTCGTCCACTGGCTGTACGTTCCTTCAGACCGGCGCGTCGAAGCTGTTTCGCCTTCTTGTCAGATGCACTAGGCTTGGGTTGACTATTCTCATTCTCGGACAGCTCAGAAGCCTTGCTAATAATCTGGAGGACGAGGAGAATATCTCGAAGTGAGAGGCGAAGAATTAATGGATCAATATCAACGTGGATACTTGTTAAACTAGCTTGTGAGCTGTCCATTGAGACCTGGATCGAGAAGTCGTCGAGGATACGGAGTCGAGTCTCGTCAAACTTGTCCATTCGACACAGGAACATCCCCACCTGAAAGACCTGGAAGGTTAGCGAGTGCTGTTGCGAGAGCAGCACTTGTTTTGTCCCTAACACAATGGCTTCCGAGCTGGAACTAAGGGGATTGGCGATGAGAATAACCTGCGAATCGACAATATTAACGCGGAAAGCAATGTTCATCTTGGAGTCCTCGTCTTTCTTGCTGACTTGCTCCGGCTGATCTTCTTGTGTCCCCCTTTGAGAGGATCTGCCAGTCCATTGTACTTGCATCGACTCAGCATCGGAAATATCAGGGCTTGATAGAGGGCTATCCAAGGCAACTGGCGAAGGTTCATCGGTTTGGAGTCCAGTCATTACAAACTTTTGGATTGCGAAGAGGTAATCTAAAGCGAATATGATCCTTGGGCTGTCGACAGCAACCACGGCGATCAAGTTCCTTTCACTACCTCCAGACATAGATATGCTCGCCATAAACTGCTGGACGCTCTTGTTCGAAGACGTCATGATCTTCCTGTACTTGCTGCCCTCACGAGTGCGAGTATCGTGAATGGTAAACGACTGTATTACAAACTCTGCCTCCAGCGAGCCATCGGCAAGCATGCGGGTCTTGAGCCTGCTGTCATCTAGAGAGAATCGTGACAGACTAGCGGAATCCATATTGCCAACTGGCGTGTTCTCCTGAGCGTTAATGAGCTCGAGACCAATCTTGTGCATGTTAAACACAAGGTCAAGCTTAGTCCACGTATTTTCTCTCGAGCCTAGTTCTGGGGAAAGGTCGATTAACTGGCCATCACCCCCACTGGCAGTAGACGACATCGTCTTGGCTCGTCGTAATGTGCCCTCATCGACGTCCCGTTCAGCTTCTTCGCCTCTAGCATTGGCGTCTGTCGCGAAAGCAGCTGGGACGGATTTGGATATTGCCAGAAGGAAGTTGAGCTGATATTGGGTGAGTCGAAGGTTTATGTCAGTCATACTACCCTCGACCTCCATGTCGGGTCGCTTCCATCCTTCTTTGTGTTCAGCATAGGTGATGTTGAAGCCAAGATCCACGTGGTCAATCATTTCAAGCTCTTCGGATTGTTCGCTTGGATAATGGAACAGAGATGTCAACTTGATGTTTCTGATACCCGCAGAAAGTTTCATGGCAATCTCTGAATCTTCGGAGTCGTCTAGTGGGACAAACTTATTCTGTGCGTAGATCTCTCCCAAGTAGGCCGTAATTAAGTCTCGCCTTGGTCGACCGGGAACGAGAGTGCGCGGAAATACGATGATAGGGGTGTTGACGATGACATCAAACTTGAATCTGCTGGTGCTCTGCTGTAATTGCTGAGCCTGGCTTGCGGCTGCTTGACGAGCAGCGTTGTAGATGGCTTGCATCTTGCCAAACTTGACCAGGAACTCGATAATCTTTCTAAACGGCTCTTCAAGAAAGTTGACCTTGATAGATCCAGCGCGGAGATAAACTGAGGAATCGTATCCTGGATAGGCCTTCTTATTGTTTGGATCATACGTTTCATAGCGGAAATCGGCGAGTTCATCCCCCTGGATCGTGACAAGTTGACGGAAGCTCGAACCTTCTGATGCGCCGACATTAACGTCGTCGACTAGCGTCAGATCCCCCAATTTAGCTGCCACCCTCATTGTCTTGCCAAGCAAGAATACACCAACATCGGCGTGGTTGAATGAGAGCGTGGCTAGTCGAATGCCGTCGTTATTTAGAATCAAGCGAATACTCTTGAGGTCAACCTTGACGCGGATGGAACCACTTTCGTTCTGCTGTGAATTACTCTCCGGCTCGACAATCTCTACCTCGTCGTCTTCATCGTCAGCGTCCTTGATTCTCCGAGGAGGTTGGGAATCCGAGCTGTTGTTATTAGCGAACGTGGCGAGGATGAAGTCCAATAGCGTGAGCAGTGTCTTTCTCGTTATGATGAGGTTGATTGTGGAGACAGCAACATTTACGTTCGTTTCTATACCCTCGTATACCGGCATGAACTCTGGAGATTCCCTTTTGACTTTAGTGAATTTGACACGGACAAGATCTGTCTGGTGCTGGCGGTCGTCGACGTCGCCTGACGACACGATAGATTTGAATTCTGCTGGGGGGTTGTCGACGAAGTCGTCTACTGTTACAGATCCCAGAGACACCTCAGCCGCCATATCGAAAGGCCTGATGTAGAAGTTGAGATCAAAGTTCTCCGCAATTAATTCCACTAAGAGCGATTCCGGCTGCTTTCCATCAGGGTCACTTCTATAAAGAGATCCTTGAAGCTTGTCAACAGCGAACTTGAACTCAAAATTCCGTTGCTGCGTCTTGAGCTGTTGGTTTGGGCTTTCATCTGCAGCATCCTCAAACTCGTCCTCGTCGTTCTCCGACTCATCCTCCAAGATTACAGCTGTCTGCTGTGTGAGGAACAAATTGGAAGAGCTCTTACGACCGTGCGTCTTGGGACGGTTCGACGCGGAGCTGAGCACGCGCGGCCTCTTAGGTTGCTCTTCGGGCTTGACCTGTTGCTGCTCTCCACCGAACTTTGGTATGGCAACGTCGATGAGCTTCATTAAGCTCTTGTATTTAGTGTCAGATACCATGGCCCGGAGTACGGGTAGATGGCCCGACACTTTCACCTTGGTCAGATTTGGCGCCTTTGGCAATATCGATAGAGCTACAACAAAGTCGACATTGATCTTCTCCACGATATGTAGCATTCGAGCATCGTCCTTCTCGACTAACTGGGATTTTGTCTCTTCGATGGAAGGGCCGATAAGGACTTGCGTAGACGTCAACTTAACAAGGAAGCGGTCGTACATGAGAGACTCGAGTTGTTTGAAATCCTCTTCGGAAAACTTTTGATTGTGCTTGTCCTGCACCTGTTTTAAAGTTCCCTTGTCAACTAACTTACTGTTGACGCTTATATGACCGGCATCCAGGATGAGACAAGTTGATCTCTCGGCCTTGATGGACTGGGGAATTATAATCAGCGGCGCTTGAAGATCTAGTTTGGCGTTGATGGTCTTGTGTTCTTCAAGAGCAAACTCAAGACCGGCCCGAGTCTGCTGTCTCAGCCCCTCGACAGTAGCTCCAGCAGTCTCCATTAACGCCGATATAGATTCCATATGCCTCTCCGGTGGCTTAAAGAAGTCGACGACGCCGACGACGAAGTTGGGATTCCAAACGATTTCCAAAGGCTTGAGCTTCGCTGTGACTGCGAAGTCACCTTGACCATCAAGAGGATTTTGTTCAACTTGTAAGTCGAAGAAGGTTTCTTGATCAGACTTCTCAAGCTCGGCAATAGAAAGGCGCCTGTTGCGGTTGGTGTTTGGCGCATCCTTGACCCGGACGATTTCTGCGAACAAGCTCTCCGGCGTAGTCCCATCGTTGACTCGGAAACCACCAAGGCTTATATCAGCAAGCACGGAGTCAGGCCTTTTGAGGGCCTTCGCTTTGAAAACGTCAAAGTGCAGACTCAGTAGGTCAGTCTTCTTCCCATGAGGGCTTTGCCTGAGAGTGAAACTTCCGGTACTGAGAGACGCATCAAGTTGCATCTTAACAGTGTCACGTGGCGTGTCCACGGATTCAGCCAAAGCAGTCTTCTCATCCCAATCGATTGCCTCGTAAAGTTCTTTACGTTGTTCCTCGGTCATCTGAGTATTCTCCTCTGTGGAGTCGGTGTTTTCCGCTGGTTTCGAACCCCACACCCAAGATAGCCATCCTTGTTGCTGCTGCTGCTGTTCATTCTTCGAAGGTGCCTTTTTGAGGGCCTCGGCGTTCTCTTTTCTCAGCTGATTGCGAGCCAAAGAGCGCCAGAAGCGTAGGTCCTCATACTCGAGTTTCCACTCCAGCTTGTTGAGGTCGTCGATTTCTTGGGGGGATAATTGCTGGTTCGCCTTCTTTTTCTTGAAAAGCTCGGTATACCGACGGCGATCGTCTCGCCGTTCGCGGAAGTAGTCCCAACTCCACCGACGATTCCTCTCGTGAATCTTTGAGAGTACCGCATTTCCAGCAAACTTAAGCCAAGCACGAGGGTCTTCTTGAGGCGTAACTCCCTTAGGCTGAAGCTTCTTGTATTCCTGATGGCGAATAAAGTAATGGAAAAGATCAACCATCATCAGACCATCGCGGTATTGGTCATCATCGAGAACCACGCCGATTTCGTCAAATAGCAAGCTCGCCTTGAACTTGGGAACATGTGTGTCGCCGGTCTTGTCTAGCTCGATCTTGGCTTGGCCGCTCACCGGTTTCAGGATAAATTGGTGGTCTGCAGCGGAAGTATCGTCGCCATTGCCGATCATCTCCTTGAAGTTCTTGATCATGTCATCATGAGGCACTGACTGATCGTCGTCGCCAACTTCACGGCCAGGGCCGAGCAATGTGGTGTCTGTGTTCCAATATATGGCCAACGCGCCAAGTTTGGCCAGTTTGTTGGTGGTCTTGGTTGAGTTTTGGATGAAAGTAGGCTTCCACTCGCCGTCCGTGCTGACTGCGCTGAACTCGGCGAGAGTGACGCCCAGAGCGAAGGGGTGGCCGGGGGCAGATATGGAATCCTCGTATCGCACGTGGATATTCTTGACCGTAACTTGCAGGTTGTCGACAATCTTAGTGACCAAGCTCTCCGTAAAGCTTTGGCTCTTCTTTTGCTCCTCTTGGCTGAGACCTTCTTGGGACCGCTCTTTTAATATCTCGGCAGAATCTAGCTTTTCCATCTTCAGTCGCTGCCTCCTCCGTTCTTCTTCATCTTCGTCGTATGCTGCCTCTTCTTTCGGGGACGCAAGTAGGAAGACGTCTTCAATAAAGATCTTGACTGGAGCGCCGCGCAGGTTGGACCAGGGGATAACGAGGGTCAGCTCGCCCAGATGTCCTTCCATAACATTGATAGGAAGTTTCAACTGGTCAAGGGCCTCCTTGCGGAGCTCGAGGTTCCGCAGCTTCACATCGCCAGACCATATACCAACTTTCAACTGGGCGGGGTCAAAGTTCTTGACATACATGCCCAGGAAGCGGTTGAGCAGTCCAGCAACCAGGCCTTCCAGCATCTTGACTGTATTGTGCCGTAACCCGGGCCGGGACGAGCTCGTAGACTATTGGTAGGATTGCGGCTGCTTCATCTGCAGGGATAGAATTGGGTCGAAGAATATGATATATATTAGGAAGCCACCTCGATCGATTATCGTCTTAGGATGTCCTCGAAAAGGGGGGGATATTATCGGCGACACAGAGAGGTGCACGCTATGACGAGGTTACAAGATAGATCGACGAACTATTTAGGTCGTTGCGTGTCGTGGGGTATCGATGGTCAAAGTCGAGGAGATGGACATGCGCGTCGTGACAAGTGGTTCAAAGTTGGTCGATTCGTGTGAATGGCATGAATTGATTTGGATTGATTAGCTACTTGGAGGGAAGCAAGGTAGGTTAGGTATCGTATAGTTGAATAGACGAGGGGCTACGTAAGGACGTAGGTATACCAAGTATAGGTCGAGACGATGCAGGTGAAAGCTCGTAAAAAAATAAATAAAACCAAGGAATATGTTAGACTATCCCATTCGTAGTACCTTAGGTAAATGAAGACACTTCAACCCAACATTGTACAAAAACAGCCACAGCAAGAAAAAAGTGGATTGAATTCAAAATTTCCAGCAAGGACAAGTGTTACAGGTTTGGGCGCAATACTTCAGCTGATTTCTCAAGATGGCTCTTTTTACCATTGGGCGTTTAGTTCGTTGCCTAGTCGCTAGTTGGAGGATCAATTATTGATGACGCCGATGCAAAATGTCCCGACTGTTAGGTACGTATTCTGGTATTGCACTTGAGCCACAGATGGAGGGGTAGTTGAGGTAAGAGAGGTAAGAGTGGATTCTTAACTCAGCCACGGACTAGGATATAGGTCAGGTACAAGCCTAGCTCCAGTACATCATTACGTCATTGATATATACTTAACATCAAGCAACAACCAGGAACTAAGGAGCTCAGGTCCTGGCTAACGGGAGAGTTCTGACGACGTGATTGCATCAATTGTTCCAGATTTGGAGTAGAGCTCTCTTATTCTTTCCTATCCCTTATTTTGTTTACATCCACCAAGACTCTAGTCTTCTTTAGCCTAGTCGTGTACTTTACCTACCCTCGTAACTTCAGAGCTCGAATTCTTTAGTTGAATGGCATATCTCATTGAGCAGTCAGAACTGGAATACAGCTATCAACTACATAGACTACGGAATTAAACTATTATATACCACCCATCTTTCTATTCTTACCGATCTGTAACCCCGCTATACCATATATTCCAGCTCACTACGATGTTACGAAGCTCACGATCCCTCCTCGCAAACTCATCTCGAGCCATTGGCTCACAGAGAGCTCCCGTTTCCTCATCACGGATGCTACATTCACGGGCGATAACTACGGTTACCAAATCCAACCCGTTGAGTCCAAGAGCGCTCGCGCCCCGGATTCTCCCCTCGATACAAATATCTAGATACGCGACCAAGGCACCCAGCGGCATCCAGTACGGGAGAGATCCGGAAGGGGAGAAGAAGCTTGGCCAACAGAAGCTAGAATCCCATCCAGAAGTGGTCACGACCGAGTCCAGCGTTCGTCACGTTTACGAGCCCGACACCCAGGGAGGACAAAAACCTATTAGCCACGGCGTAAGGGATGATTTAGTAAGTAGACCACGAAATACTTCACTCTGCTACCTCTCAAGTCTTGCAAACTGACGTCTTAATCATAGGAAACCGTAAAAGACACATTTAGCCTCGCAAATGTTCCGAAAGAGCCCTACTACTTGGGTCTCGCCGGCACCTTGCCTTACCTTGCAACATCTATATCTACCGTCTACCTCTCATGGGACTTGAACACCGACTGGCCTTCGACTTCCAATTTCATAAACCACATCTTGATCAATCATGATACAGCACACCACTTGCTGAGCATAATCGAGCCCATACAACTAGGTTATGGAGCTGTAATAATCAGCTTCCTCGGTGCTGTTCACTGGGGCCTAGAATATGCCGAGAAGGTGCCTAACCAGGCACGCACCAATTTCCGGTATGGACTTGGCGTTTTAGCCTCCGTAGTGGCTTGGCCGACACTATTTATGCCGGTAGACTTTGCTCTGACGGCCCAGTTCGGGGCCTTCGTCATGCTGTACTTCGCTGATGCTCGGGCTACCGTCAGAGCTTGGGCGCCGTCATGGTACGGGACTTATCGGTTCGCTCTGACTGCCATCGTGGGAGTCGCCATCTTCCTAAGTCTCATTGGACGAATGAAAGTCGGGGACGCTAAGCCAAGGCTGACGGGCCTGGATGAGAAGTTACACGGTCGCCGGGGCGAGGAAGACTACACCAAGAAATGGCAGGACCTCGAAGAGGAGGAGAAGGAAAAGGTACAAAAGGAGAAAGAGGCGGCCGAAGAAAGGAAGAAGAAGGAAGAGGAAGAGAAGGCTAAAGAGGAAGCCAAGAAGGAGAAGGGCAAAGGCAAAGGCAAGGGTGAAGAGGGCAAGGGTAAAGATTCTGGTGAGAAGCAGAATAGCGAAGAAAAGGGAAAGCAAGAGGAGGGTGGTGAAGATAAGAGCGGCGAAGAAAAGGAAAAGGAAAATGAAGGGAAGAGTGATGAAGAGAAGGACAACGAAGATAAGGGTGATAAGGACAGCGAAGAGAAGGGCGAGAAGAAAAAGGATAGTGAGAAGGACAGTAAGTAAAAATGGTAGTTAGGAGGAAGGTAAAGAGATGGCCTCGACGAGAGCATGTTATCTCAAAAAATCCCCCTTTCAGTTGGAGTCTTCCTGGGTCCGATAGCGCGGCCTAGCAGGGTTTCTAGGACCTGTTGTGCTTTATGAGGTATGAATTTGGAATTCATATCGCGTCCTCTTCATTCGTATTGCGCCAAATCAGCCTGTCTAGCATTGCGATTACATAATGAAAGAATAACTGCTTGCCTAATTCTAAAATATTCTTACAGATGTACCGTTAAGTGGCGGTACTATCCAACTGTCCCTTATAGTAGATGGTATCATCGTCATCGCTAGGGGTTAATTCAAGGGTATATTTCCCAACTCTTCCCAGCCCGTGCCGTTATATAGCACCTCCCGGATCTGCCCACCTGACAGGAAATAGCACCTGCTCATGTCGTATCGGCTTGAAATTATATTAGCGTTCTCCCACACGGCTTCCGTGACACACGCTATGTCAGTGCCGACATCTGCGCCCTTTAGTGCTGGGGAGTCTCCCTTCCACGCGCCATCATTGTAGGCCCAAAGCTCAATGTCATTATCTCCGTTCTGATATAGGACGTATATGTCGGTGCCATTACCAGCGTCGTTTTCCTTTGCTACTGCGAATGCTGCGATAGCCGTTTCCTCAGGCAGGGTGTTGGGCGTATCTGCAAGAATAGCCGCTTGTTAGCTCTACATACGCGGAGCGACTCGATTTTTAATACGGGACACGTATTCACAACTTACCAAAACCCCAATATAACCCCGGCAGACTTCGCTGTACTTGGTAACCCGCCAGACGCCCATCTCCTCCTCGATATACCAATCCTGCAGTGCAGGGAGATGCGCACGTCGAAGTCCAGGGGACAATGGCCATCCCAGTACCTCCTGGTCCAGAAATACCGAGTGATCGATTATTCCAAGGCCCACCTGGTTCAACACCCAAGTAGGTAACAAGTCTGAAACTGCTGTCACCATCTTGCATCACGGCGTAAGGCCAGTACATAGCTAGGCGAGATTCCCCGTTTACGCTCACTGGAAACTCATCAACACTATCCCACACGCCACCGAGGGGTGTGTATCCGTCTCTGAAATTTGCCCCCGAGAGCTCCGACGAGGAATTAAACCAAAAGAGCTCGACTTGTGCCTATACCAGACTGTCAGCTCTTAGGTCCTTTGGGGTAGTCGGCATGATGAGAACTTACAGGGTCAACCGGAACATGTGTACCTACGCCTATTGGCGTGCCCGGCATTACATCAGCGGTTGAGACCTTGCTAGAGCTCGACCAGCTACCCTCATCACTGGAATAATCCGAAAACCGAAGATTATTACTTCTATCTTGGTAGAAGAGCCGAATATTAAATCCCCCATCTGCTCGCCATCCTGTGACGGCTAGCTTCGAGTTTGGCCGAAGGGACTGCAGAGTCGCTGTGGGTGTCGGAGTTGACGAAGTTGTTGACGAAGTTGACGAAGTTGTTGACGATGTTGACGATGTTGTTGACGATGTTACCGGGTCGCCTGCGGCAGTCTTAGTTGGCGAGTGATTGCGACTTGAAAGACCTCCCACAACTCCCCCCACGATGGCCCCGATCAGAACAAGCGCCAAGACCGCAATCAAAATGTATAAGCGGCGCCGCGATTTTCCTTGACTGAGCGTTGATATCGGTTCTAAACCCGGACTCTCCTGTTCGGCAGGTAATAGTGACGAATTTAGGACAGCTTTCTCGTAGCCTTCTTGCGACGACACCGCCTCAGGTCCATGCCAGGTTCCTTTGCCATAGTACTCATGAGGGACTGCCTATTTCAGGATCACGTGTTAGATATTCCCTGAATTGGTCACTCTCGCCCACACTCGAGGGTTATGTACCAGATACGGAAACAGACAAAATATTCTACGCCAGATTATACAAGAAGCGAACTGCTCTAAGCGGGGACGGGAGGGAACAGCAGGATGTAAGGCGGAAAAAAAATGAAAAAGAAGAGGCCTGTACTAACCTCGGGCGCCAGATGTTCCGCAAATGCGGACGAGCCAGGATGCGCGGGCTCTAGGCCACTGTCAGGCGCAACTTCCAACCCGGGTTGGCTGTGCCTTGAAGCATCTGATCGAGGCTATAGAGAGCTCCAGTCGCGTTAGAATTCAACCAGAGCATAATGGAGGTGAGCAAGCAGCGCAGCGTACCTCAGGACCACCAGACATCTCGTGTCGGCGAAGACGGAGACTCCGATCGCTTCAGCTCAATTCAAAAGGCCGTGACAGAACGAGAGCGAGCGAAGACGGGAAAGGAAATGGAGTCCATTACTCTTGGAGTAAGAAAGGAAAACCATAAGGCCCTCCGGAAATTGGGCGCGCTGAGGGCTCACATACATAGTAGGGCTGAAGGCTCGAAACGGGGGCCAAGAGATGAACAACCCCCAAAAACACGGCTCAGCCCGGGCAGATTGAAGACGAGTTATACATGGCAGTTTGAAGTCTGGACGCGAGTACTAAGGGGGAGGCACTTGCAGCATGTTGCATCATCCTACGAGCTGGGGCGTAGTAATTAGAGTGCCTCCAATGACCGAGCCCCTTGGTCTGCCCACGTCGTATTGCGCTTGGGCTAATGTAGCATTCAAGCTCCCACAAAGACATAGTATGTATAATTGGCACGTCTCGTGGTGCATACCCCTGACTGATGCAGGTCGTTATATGGTGTATCGATTCGGAATCTATCCCATTCCAGCTGTAGAAGTCAACACTTCGACTCTACGGTTAGGCCATTTATACGACGAGGGCCTTAGTTAAACCCTCCCCGAGCTACCTAATTGACACAATTTAAGGCTGATTAGGACCCATACGCGAAAGGATGTCTTGGCATTGCGAGACGACGACGAATACCACCAAGCTGTGAGACGCGGCCGAATTAGTTGTCCGATAAAATGAACTGAACCAAAGCCTCGCCTTAAAGCCCAAACTTAACATATAAGTTTTACTTCCTGCTTCTAGATCACAAGAGGACAGCAAGTAGCACCAGTACCGCTATGTTCGCAACAAGATCAAACCACAGATCATTTCGGTAGCTCGGAGCGGCGCTCTGGGATGGACTCGAAGTCGCTGGCGCTGGCGTAGGACTATTGATAACTGTGCCGATAACTGTGCCCGTAGCTGTGCCAGCCACGGCATTGGTGACGGTGCCTGGGACCGCACCCACAACCGTATTAAGGATTGTATTAGGGGCAGTCACTGCTGGAACTACCGTGAAAGAACCAAGCGGGTTTTCAACGGCGAAGGCTCCCGGAAATGCCGTCGCACAGTTGCATACTACATATGAAGACGCGTTAGCAAAGTAGATTACTCAAGTTTCGAAACTCTCGTGAAGTGGAAGATTCGACATTATGACCAATGACCGACTAACCAGAAGAAGCGCCATCAATAACGACTTGAAATGATTCCTCCGGGCACCCAGAAGCAACGCAAGGCTCGATCGCCGCGTAGAGTATAGCCTCTTTTTGGCATCGGCAGGTAAAATCAGTCCCCTCGCATTCAGCTGAGGGGTCATTGTCGAGGAAGCACGGCTGGGCGCACGGGGGGATTTTGGTCACTGCCACGTCAATACAATCGGAAGCTTGTACGGTTACCTTCGCTATGAGAAGCGCCAAGCCCGCGAGCAAATCAAGCTTCATTCTGACAAGATGACAGATCGAAGGAAGACTGAAAATTGTATAAGACTCGTGAGATTCGTCCACAATTCCGTCCAAGAGAGGTGAAGTAGTACTATGATATAAGGGTCCCTAGATATCCAGCCGAGCCGATTTTCACATGGCAAAGCCAGAGGCTCTCCGAGACAGCTGTTTCTAAAGCTCGGGAGCGCCCCGGCGAAACGATGTCATCTTAGAGCACCTTACCCATATTCCCCCAGCTTCCCCGGACCCAACTACCTCGGCGCGTACGCCGAAGAAGGGAAACGGGGTGGGCGGGAGCAAACAGACAATTCCTAATTCAGTAGGTGACACTACCGATTCACGATACTATTGGACGAGAGTCAAGCCGTCGAATATCGTATTGGCATCTGTCAAGCGGGGGCAACATTTGCGAGGTTGAAAGCAAACAAAGTGCGCAGTGGCTGGGTGGACGTTTAACAATGAGAAAATCAAAGATCCAGTAACTCGTTTCCATGGAGTTGAAGCTGTTAGGCTCAGCATAGCTGGGCGACCTGGGCACCGCCGTACGAATTGGGACCGTCAATGATGGAATGTTCGTCTTCCCCCCATCCTGCCATCGCAAGAGCAAGAGAGAAATTATACACTGTTGCCACGTGCCACGTAAGTTGTAGTTGTACGAAATATGTGGCTAGGGCAGCTTGGTAAAGCTGGATGGCTGCCCAATGTTTTGTGGCGTTATATCGGGTACCTCCTAGCGAAGAGTCGGTGAGCTTTTCTTTCTCCAGCGGAGGCCGCCACGGCGGTCTTACGGGCTCAATTTAGGACCGTGTCCGAAGGAATCAACCATTTAAGCTCTCAGAATTTCACCTCAGAAACCCCATCACGAATAATTAGTACACGTGTAGTAGCTGTTGCACCATAAGCTACGGCAGATGAACTGACATTGGGGGGCGACAGAAGGGAGAAAGAGAGCACGAGGTGCGCATCCCGTGCTCGTATTCAATTGAAGAACCCGGTTAGGAATTAAAAGGCTTAGCGGGACAGCATTAAGAGCCAGGGACCCGGGAGTCTTCAGCCGCCTCAATCCTACCTTGAATCTGACGACTCTGTTTCAATCAGACCATTATGAAAGGCACCATCTTGTCCTGGCGCGATACAGTTTAGCTGCCAAGGTACCTGTTGTCATCAAGGCGTCTTCCGAGTCGACGGGGACCGAATGCGTTATGCGTCATGGTGATGCTACATCATGTAAATCCCACGTTCAAGTACCCCCATTCCAGGAAATATTCAGTACCATTCAGTACATATATACAATACGTCGACACCCGACTGCACAGTGGGATAAGCCTGTATGATGATTCGCAGCCGCTTTCGTGTTGGGTATGCAGATGTATTTACGAGTACCTTCGCGAGTCAGCCTGGTTAGGTTCTGCTCAGTGCTCGCCTCGCCTCACACCGCATTTCACCAAGTTCCTCGCCGGTGCACTCCGACGACGCCAGACTACCATAGCTCGGTGAGTAAACACAACAGAAGACTCACCTAGAAGATTCGCTTTTCTCTCTCGAGCTCTCAATAAATATAAGTGACGGGCATTCCATTCTCTCTCCGTGATATACAATCTCTTCTGTATAAGCAACAGTTACCAGACTGCCAGCATTATTTTTCAATCACTGCACAAGAAAGTATGTCATCGACTTTAGGAAGGAGACGGAGGTTTTCCTCGTCTTCTAAACATCACCAACGCAGATTGAGTGAAATCGCTGCGAAACGGTCAGTACGAAACCTATTGCGAGACGAGGCGAGTCGAGTCTTACGCACGCAGACGCTGACATGCTTGTAGTATGTGTGACAATATTCTTTCATCTCCGAATACCCTCTCCAGCTATCTGTCCCCTTTTGAACGAGGCCATTCTAGGAATTATGTAGAATGTTAACATATAGCAGGTGGACCATTCTCCCTGGTTCTCACAGTACGTTTATATACCCAACCCCAGATAGTTATGAGGTAGATGTTAAGCATGCTGTGTGTAGCCTCTTTTCCTCGGCATTTCGGCTGTGGTGAACGACGACGGAACCGTGTCAGTGTCCCTCGCATGTCACGATAATACGTACCTCATCGATTACTCGGTTGAGCACTTGAAATTTAACGAGTCCCTCCCGAATGAAAAGGACGTTATCGCAGATTATGTGATCGCGCAGGCACGAAAGTATGAGCAAGAGAATCTCGCTAAATTCATCGGCGCCGGGCTCCCTGCGGATCTACAGACCCTGAGTCCCAACCTCCATTCTCGTCTCTGGTTGGACATCGACATCATTCCGGTCGACTTCGACGTTAACAAGTCCGAGGAATCCTTCTGGGATGATAAAATCGTAGATGAGCAGGCCGATTCGATGGCGCGAAAATGTGTCATGTAAGTGAATGAGTTGCAACATGACGAATCTCCCGTGATAACACATACTAACATCATTCGATAGGGTTTTCGGGCCTTCGCTGGTCCCCATCTTACAGGTTGGCTTCCGAGGTGTCGTGATGGTCGATGCTGGGTTCAGAGCACGCTTGACGACACTCGAAGACTACAAATCAACATGTAGCAAGGCGACATGGGATGCAACGATGCATTATGCCAACCAGCTGAAGAGCAAGAAAGTCAAGATTGCTTTCTTCAGTTCAACTCCCCAAGGAGGCGGGGTCGCTTTGATGCGACACGCACTGGTGCGGTTTGCCCGTCTCGCGGGTGTCGAATTGACGTGGTATGGTAAGTTCGATCGCACCAACCTGCTGCCAATCTCGTACATGAATGTTATGATAACATTTGATTTTCTTCTCAGTGCCGAAGCCGCGTCCAGGGGTGTTCCGGATAACGAAGAATATGCACAACATTCTTCAAGGCGTCGCTAACCCAGATGAACGCATCTCCGCCGAGGATCAAAAGGCGATCATAGAGTGGATAACGGAAAACGCCAACCGCTATTGGTTCTCTAAAGGAGGTCCTTTGCGCCCCCCTCAAGAAGGCGGTGCCGACGTCGTTGTGGTACGTAAAATAAAATTGTTGAGTTATAAGCCCTGTTCCGGATCTGTTACACCGCCCCTTTCAGATATCTACTCATAACGGTTGGTGAATCTGGTAGGAAATAAACGCTGACTTGAATAAACACTTGTAGATTGATGACCCCCAGATGCCCGGTCTCATTCCGTTGATTAAGGAGCTCACGCCGAACCGACCCGTGATATACCGCTCACACATCCAAATCCGTAGCGACCTTGTCGCGCAGAGTGGCTCACCCCAAGAAGAGGTGTGGAATTTCCTATGGAACAATATCCGTCACGCCGATATGTTCGTGAGCCACCCCATCCCGAAGTTTGTCCCGGAAAATGTTCCTCGCAGCTTGGTTACGTACCTACCAGCGACTACAGATTGGTGAGTTCGAGGGCACCATATGGCCATATAGCTGGCATTTGACCAGTAACTAACACCGTAAAGGCTTGATGGGTTGAACAAGCCGATGAACGACTGGGATAGTGGATACTACGGGAGTAATTATAACTCGTTGTGTCACGACCAACATATGTGTGTCTGCCCCCGGTCTACTTGAGCACGAGACCACGATAACTAACGAACATTGTTTTAGGACACCCTTGAGGTACCCAGATTGTAAGTCCATGGCGCCTTCCATTGATTTCGCTGGGCTAACGTCGTTTCTTAGCCAGATACATCATCCAAGTTGCTCGCTTTGATCCAGCGAAAGGCATACCTACGGTTATAGACTCGTACGGTGAATTCCGCAGGCGTGCCAAGGAGTTGGGATTACAGGATATCCCTCAGCTAGTAGTGTGAGTCGGACTTACACTCGTATTTCTCCCGCTCCAAGCTCACTCTGGTAACAGGACGGGCAACAGCTCAATTGACGATCCCGACGGAAATATTATTTATGATCTCGTCATGGATCAGATCGAAACTCGTTACTCGGAGTTCGCCGACGACATCAGCGTGATGCGTCTGCAGGCCAATGATCAACTTCTGAATACCCTAATCGCGAAGGCTCACGTCGTGCTTCAGCTGTCTACGCGGGAAGGCTTCGAAGTCAAAGTGTCGGAAGCACTTCACGCCGGACGGCCAGTCATTGCGACTCTGGCAGGCGGCATTCCAATCCAGGTCAAAGACAAGGAGAACGGTTTCCTAGTCGAGCCCGACGACTATAAAGCTGTTGCGCAGCATCTCATAGAGTTGTTCACAGACGACGAACTCTGGAGTCGGATGAGTCGGGCAGCGAGAGACGGGGTCAGCGACGAAGTCGGCACAGTTGGCAACGCGCTCTCGTGGTTTTACCTAGCGAACAAATTCGCCAATGTCGGAATTCCGCAGGACGGCGTCGGCGCTTTCAAGGGGAACGGCAGATGGGTAAACGACTTGGCGCGAGAGGAAGCTGGCCATCCGTACCAGGAGGGAGAGAATCGTCTTCCGCGCAAGTTCACCCAACAGACCGACTTGCCCAGGTTTCACGAGGGCGATTCGAAGAAATAAGTTTCCGATGTCGTGCCAAGTGATACGGATGATTTGAAAAAATAAAATGAAAAAAAAAGGACATTCTCACTCTCACAAGGAATTTCCTAGGCGACGCGTGTTTCGGCTTTTCTATTGATCCGGGTTTTGATATGCCGGGGCTTGGTCGATTTCTTATGGCTCTTTACCGTCTTTCATGACATACCTACATATTTCATAGAGGTATAGACTTCTGGTTAGGTATAAATCACAGAATCTTGTCCATCGTAAGTTTGGTAATTGAAAGAAGTGGTTTTGGGAGTTGGAACCTTGCGTCTAGAGCTACTCGTCGGGATTCCAAACATCCCGACGTTTAACCGGTGTAAACACCTCACGTCGGGTACATCAACTTGGAAAACGTACTTTAAGATGGAAAACTTTTAATTTACTTTTAGCGTGGTGTAATATGCAATAATATTTATTTAAGCAGAGTTGACACTTGAAAGAATGCAAATATCAGAGCCCTTGTATTTATTGAAGGGTACTTGAAATTAAATGTAATTTCCTGGTAAAATTAAGTACCAAAAAGTTTTCCATCTTAAAGTACATTTTCCAAGTTAATATACCCGACGTGAGGTGTTTACACCGGTTAAACGTCGGGATGTTTGGAATCCCGACGAGTACCGTCTAGAACTCTTAGAACCAGCTCGTGTCAAAGCCACCGAAGCTTGATATCCCCCCCGTACCTGACCTCGTGTCCCGTATGGCAAAGAAACATTACCCACCACGATACATACCCGTCCTGCAACTGCAAGGCATTCCGCCCTGTTGCGCGTTCTACGTAGACGTGGTCGACTAAGCAGTCAACAAGTTCCCAAAAAGCAGTTCCACCACTCTTCGTCGGATGCCGGCCAAGGTATTTCTTGTACATTTCCGTCCCGAAGGCTGTTCTAAGGGTGTCTCAAGGGTAGGACCTATGATGTTGCGCCGACGTCAGCCCGCAGCCCTAATCGCAGCCAAGTGCCGCCCGGCTAATTTAGTGCAACCTCCCTCTGCCTCCACGCAGGACCCTTGGACTCTCTGGAATCCACACAAGCCAGTCGACGGCACACCACCCTATTCGATACTATTACACCTTATCTGAAGAAAAAAGAAAGCTTCAAGTGCTAATCAATCGGATGTCAAGCAGCGGATCGGTTGATAACGACACGCATAATGGCTTGGCTAACGTCCCATCCTTACGATCTAGAGTCGACGAAGTTGGAGACAGTTGCTTGATCAACTAATCGAAGAAATTCACTTTTCTGTTGATTTTTTTATTCGTGCCAAATTCACGCCATGAGCTTAGCTAGTCTAATGTTTTCCAGGCCCGTCATCAAACCATTTTTTCGGAAAACCTGTAATGTACACGCGCATATGTACCTCTTGATGCCAAATAGGAAAAAGGACCTAAACACCCCCCTATTTCGTTGAGAATCTGACGTCCACTTTTGAAATTGCCCATATCCCAGCAAATATCGTCACCATGCTTGAGAAGACGATCAAAGGCTTTCGAAGGCTTGCGACCAGCGAATAATCGTACGAGACAATAAGTTCGCGGTCTCGGAAGTCGTCTACCAAATTCCTCGCCTTGATTGTTAGCACTGTGCGGCCAATGGTGTCTAGGTACGTCTGCTGTAGATCAACGGTATAATCTGTTATGGAGGATTCGGGAACCGTCGTGTAGAATCGAACATTCCTACAAGACAATCAGCATATGCATAGTAGGACAATGTCTATAATACTCACTCAGCACCCTCTGGTAAGAGCACACGGACTTGGACATGCTCGAACGCTACGCCTTCCTGTTGCTTAGGCCCCTCAATAAAAGGGACGTTTAACGTATAAGTATCGCCAGACTTCTTCAGGAATTGCTTTGCGTCGGCGTTCCATCCGATGGTGAACGGATATTTCCAGCCTCCAAAAACGGGGTATCGAGGCTTAAGCTCCAGGACAGCCTCCCGCCTGTTGGAGCGGAATCGCGACGTAGACACGTTGCCAATAACATCCGTGAAGTACGCATCCTTACTTCCTACGCGGAGAGGGACCTTCAGCTCCTTCAGGGCGTAAGATTGAGGGTTGAAATACTGCGACTGCGCCCATTTCACTCTGTTAAACTGAGCAGAGAGGTTCGCGCCGTAGTTATATAGGGTGTATCGCTCTTCGAACGCGACGTTTCCACCCCAATGGCTGACCTCAACATCGCGCTCTAATTGCGATACGTGGGTAACAGGCTTGGTGAACTCGTATCGTACTTTGACCGGGGACACTGCGCCAGCTGGAACTTCGGGGAAAGGACCGTAGGTAAGCTTCGAGCCCTGCTTCTGCGGGAACTCCTTCGTCTCGCCGCTACCAGCGATCTTGGTGTAGTCGGGAATATCAGATGACGGGAGCTTGACTTCTGTCTTCTGCTTAAGCGTGGGGTAGGCCGATGGGCAGTACGCGGAGAATTGGTAGACGAGGTATTGCTTTTCGGATTGCTGGATCGCAGCTGGCAGAGGCGCAAATGCATTGAGGTAGAAGAAGGATATACCTAGGGTCTGTTGACCCTTGGCCGGCAAGGGTGCAGGTAGTCGAATGCGATAGTATTGAATATCACTAGCGATCTATAAGTAAAGGGGCAATAGTAAGTTAGCGAACGGATATGATATTTACCTGGTCTGGTCAAATTCGACAGCTTCTACGGCGAAACCCGAAACAGTCGCATCCTTTCTGTCCTTCACCTCAATACCTCCGATCTTCTCCATCTGGTCGCTGGTAAATGGTAGGAAGTATTCATCTTGAGGTTCCGACGACGCATTTTCGATTAGGACATTGACATTCTCCTTGGCATAGTTCTTTTCTAATGTGATGACATGTACCAAGTTGGCATTCTTAAAGACCTGTGGTGGCTTAAAGGTAGCTGGGAGGACGACCTTGGACGAGGACGGGCCAGCAATGTTGGTATCGCCGAGGACCTGGGAAAATAAGGAGAGGCAGGCAGCTGCAACTGCAGTGAACTTCATGGCGAAGGAAGACGGTACGAACTACTCATGAAGGATGAGTAGTGTAGTGCCGATTCAAATTGATTAACGGGGTTGTGTTGAGCTTGGAAGCTTAAACAAGCTACAAACATGTGGCTTTTCCCTTTTCGCCAGAGGTACACCTTTCAAAAAGTTCCAGCTTACGTTGCCAATGCGCGTTTGGGACCCATTCAAGCCAATCCAGGTTTAGACTCGGAATTGGGGAAACATATTAATCCGTTGCTACCACAGATGCCCTGTAGATTAAACTAGACCTTCTTAGGCTAGACCATCCCGGCAGGCACGGCAAACCCCATGTTTTTAACGGGGCCGGCTTGTCTGGACCTGTTGGGGCTCGGGTTCAGGGCTGTCACCTCTGCACACTCTAATGAATAAAGAAAGCTCTTGAGACAAATCTTGGAACTTTTCTAGAAACGTTTAAATTTGCAGCTATTTTAACTTTCTTGGTTGCGTGAAAAAAGACTCAAGATTAAGACCGTCCACCAGGATACCATATCACATGTGACTATCGTAACATCTCTTATGCCTCACCATTCAACAAACAAATCGCTCAAATCCCTCTTACCAGCTTCTTCTATCATCGGGTACAGCAATCAGCCCCCACGACGGCACCTTTGAAGCAGTATGGCAACATGGTAAAATCCTCGAGGGGTCTTTGATGTTGAGTGCGGGGTGAGGGGCGTGCCGGCGTCAAAGTGCCTTGAAACTGGGACCTCAGCTCATATGTGAGGACTTTATATACATGAACTTGTGGAGTTCCATCGTGGTAAGTCCGTCATCGTTTATGGTTTGTACTTATACCCTTGGTAAAGAAGCAGGTATAAGTGTATATATACCTAGGTAGGTATAGGCAGGCTTATTTAGAATCCTTCTACGCGTCAGTTTGTATGGATGACATCGATATCTGAAATCAAAGCACACCGCTGTTCCGGCCCACCTCCGAAAAAGCTCTTATGATAGGTACGAGACGAAAATGAGGCAGGTCATCTGAAATTGCTTAAGATTTCTGGTGATACATAATAATCACACCTTGGTGTTGGTGAGCACATGTAGAATTGGAACGGTTGGAATATTGGCCCCTCCGGAGGTGCATCCAATTCTTTCAGGGTTGCATGAGCAACTGCGTAATTGTACAGAATACTTGGGATGCTTTGATATTAGCGTGGCATTTGAATCCACTCAGCCAGCCCAGCAAAACGCCCGGCAGCCTGCCAAGCTTCAGTCCAATACAGTCCAATAAAAGTTACCAAGATTGACAGTTGAACCAATAGAGAGCTACTGAATCCAATTTGGTGGGCCGAGGACCAAGAGGCGCAAAAGGATGGAGGGGATGGAGGGGTACTTTTTCATCAACCTTAATTCCCCTCACCAATTCAAAAGACCTTACAGCTCCAGGATCACCGGTTGGTTAACCTTTTACCTTTACGCTTCATTGCCTTGCCCTACCCGCACGCTCATCCCTTTTATTATTGTGTCAAGACCTGGCTAAGCTGAGTAAGTTAATCTGCTAATGTATCACCCCAACCCTACCGCCTTGAGACCTTTTTTCGGACTTCTCGCACGTGTCCCGTGTCTAAGCTCCGAAACCACCCAAACACCTCACCTCACTATTTTATTATATAGGACACTACCTCACCCGGAGCTATCCGCTCAAGCTTTTTTTGTTCCTTTAATCTTCCCACAATTTGTTGATATCTATAGTTCACACTAACACGAGATATCAAGCTATCTAGATAATCTTACATCTCATAGCATCTCACGATACTATTTACTACCTATCATTTATTCGAATCCTCTTGGATATTAATATAGATATTACCGATATATCGTCAAAATGGTCGGTCTAGGTCCTCGAAAGCCACCATCCCGAAAGGGTATGTATAATATCATCTCTTGTTGTTTGTTTCGATCTTGACTCCCTACTTTGTCATTCCCTATGAGAAGATAAGAGCCATATACCTAGCGACTTTGAGCGCACAAGGTTGGTCTGTAACTTCGGCCTGTTTGCTTTCCTTTATACTTTCCTCTAAATCTAACAAATAACAAACTCGAAGTCGAGAATTGACATTCCACGGCTGCTACGCCTAGTAACTGTAATCTATGGGCAGAGTTGCTCCTTCTATGCACATGTTTGTGGGAATGGGTTGAAGAATCATATAAAAAGAATCCAACCATCACCGAATACATAACCATCACGCAAGCTATCAAGCCTAAGCCGTTCGCTTTTATATTTTCTGTTTCTTTAACATCAACTACCTCATAACATTTGGAGACATTCTCTACACGATAGTCTTATTCCCAAACTCCACTCTCCGTTCTTTAGCTTATTCATTTTACTTGTCATTGTGAATCGCAATGGAATCTGGAGAGAGAGCAACGGCCTCTGGCCTTGTGACCCGCCTTCACACATATCATCACCACGATCATGATAGTTCGTATAACGGTGTCAAGAGTTCTTGGAATTATTGTATGGTAACTCGTGCAAATTGCTAACACTAAGCCTTACAGGATCTATGGCCGATGTGCCAAAAGACCTTCTCGGCGAAATTCAAAGACTCGAGGATCTGTTCACTGTCGATACGGCGAAGCTCAAGGAGATCACCAAGCACTTTGTCTCTGAGCTTGACAAAGGTAAGCACATTTCCGAATTACGAGTTAAAGTACTAACACTTTGGTAGGCTTGAGTGTGGAGGGTGGTAGCATCGTAAGCTTAATATTCAAAAGACGTACCCCAAGCATGGCGTGACTAACATGATGCGAAGCCAATGAACCCAACATGGGTTATGGATTTCCCGGATGGACATGAGACAGGCACCTATTTGGCTCTGGATATGGGCGGTACCAACCTGCGTGTTTGTGAGATTACCCTGACCGACAACAAGTCAGAGTTCGACATCATTCAGTCCAAGTACCGCATGCCTGAGGAGCTCAAGACTGGCGAATCCGAAGAGCTTTGGGAATACATTGCCGACTGCTTGAAGCAGTTTATCCAAACTCACCACGGAGAAGTTTCGACAACCGAGGGAAAGATTCCTCTTGGTTTTACCTTCTCGTACCCTGCCACCCAGAACTACATTGACGAGGGTATTCTCCAGCGATGGACCAAGGGTTTCGACATTAACGGCGTTGAAGGAAAGAACGTTGTGCCAATGCTGGAGGCTGCTTTGGACCAGCACGTAAGCTATTCAGCATGCCTATTTTGGGGAGCTATACTGACACGAGTCTAGAATGTTCCTATCAAAGTCTCAGCTCTTATCAACGATACCACTGGTACTCTTATTGCTTCAGCCTATACCGATCCTAAGATGAAGATTGGTTGTATCTTCGGAACCGGATGCAACGCTGCATACATGGAAAACTGTGGCTCCATCCCCAAGCTCGCACACATGAACCTTGACCCCGACTTGCCCATGGCCATCAACTGCGAGTGGGGTGCCTTTGACAACGAACACAAGGTCCTTCCGCGAAGCCCCTACGACATTATCGTCGACAAGGAGTCTCCTCGACCAGGCCAGCAGGCATTTGAGAAGTGCATTGCCGGTCTCTACCTCGGCGAGATTTTCCGACTAATCTTGGTCGACTTGCACGATAACAAAGACGTCCACATCTTTGAGGGACAGGACATCAAGTACTTGCGAAAGCCATATACTCTCGACTCATCCTTCCTCTCGGCGATCGAAGAGTAAGTTTTGGGGGAAATGTGATACTACTCTGACCTTAATGGGCTAATATGATATAGTGACCCGTTCGAGAACTTGCAAGAGACTGCAGACCTATTTCACGACAGGCTCCACTTGGCCACGACTCGTCACGAACTGGAGCTGATCCGCCGAGCGGCAGAGCTGATCGGCACACGTGCGGCTCGTTTGTCGGCCTGTGGAGTGGCTGCCATCTGCACCAAGAAGAACCTTCAGCCTTGCCACGTGGGTGCTGATGGCTCCGTGTTCAACAAGTACCCACATTTCAAAGCGCGCGGCGCACAAGCTCTTCGTGAGATCCTCGACTGGCCTGCTAAGAAGAGCTTCAGAGAGGAAGACCCGGTGGAGATCTTGGCTGCTGAAGACGGAAGTGGTGTTGGTGCTGCCGTTATTGCTGCACTTACGCTCAAGAGAGTGCAGAAGGGTAATGTTGCTGGAATCCTTCACCCAGAAAACTTCAAATAAACGGAGTGATCATCCGAACCGCGAAGATTTGGTATGATTTCTAGCAGGAAAACAGGGAGGGTAATAACGACACGCCTCTTAGATAGAGATAGAGCAGATCGCCCAAACACGTCAAAAAGCAATTGGTGTCTGGTTATGGGACTAGACGAAGATCTGGCACGGCGTTATCCCATCAGGGTGCAGGTCGGTAGTCGATATTCTATCATAGGTTAGCTTGCTAATAAAGAAAAAAAAGGGGGGGATGAAGACAACATCCGGAATTGACGTACTATCTAGGGTCCAATAGCGTCTTTTGACTCCTTGCCATTCTCCCTCGCCCTCCGTCCCCAAGTCCTTCATGTCTACGTCTAACTCTTGCCACTCAACATCCATGCCGGCATCGCTGAGATGCATCTCGACTACTTGGGTGTAAACGTCATAGCAGATTTTTCGATCAGCACCTAAGCCGTTGAAGAATCCAAACCTACCATCTTCTTCTAGTAGGCCCGGCACATACTCCGTGAAGAACATGCGTAGCTGGCTATAGTCTTCGCCGAAGGTGTCGAAGTAGATGGCGTCGTACGTCTCGCCGCTCTCGAGGAGCTTGGGCACGATATCCTGCCACTTGCCGCCGTGGACCTTGTAAGCACCTTCGCTAGGGCCGCTAGCTACCCAGTCCTTGCCGAACTTGGAATCGGGCCCGTTGACGTGCTCGAGGACGGCCGGGTGCGCTTCGATGATGTGATGTTTTGAAGGGCGCGTCTCGGCGAACATGGCGTCGATTATGCCCATGCCAAAGCCGATATTCAGGATGCGGCGACCGGCGGCCAGACCAGGGAGCAGGCTGTCGACGGAAGACCGCATGATGGATGTTTCCCAGGCCACTACGCAGAAATAGGGGTTAGTGAAGATAACTTTGGGTATAACAGGGGGTTATTAGATTCTAGGCGGCCGATGTACATACTCATTACGCCGTTCTGCTCAGAATCCACGAGCTTGCCATCGCTGTACGTCAGATTCGAGCGCAGGTAATCTTTGCTGTTGACATCCGGCCCGTTGAGTCGTTTCGGCGGGACGAAGGCGCGATCCGAGTCAACGACCACTTCGACATCATCCACACCCTCGGTCTCGGCAGTGTCATCCGCGCCTTCACCCACTTCGACCTCCCCTTCAGCACCCTCATCATCCGCCAGCGACGGAAACGAAATTAGGAGAGTTTGGAACTAACGCCGTAAGAGAGAATCCCTCACTTTGGCAACTGCTCA
>JAOWAP010000010.1:1728229-1741054 GCA_028565235.1 Hypoxylon lenormandii
GATCTATTCCTGCATGGGGGATGAAATGTACCTATTTAAAGTAAACATCTAACATGAAGGTATCATGCACATTGCATATGATGTGTTATGCACTTGTGAAATATGTAGGCTTAGGTAGCTTCAGCACAGTGCCTATACTATCAGAATCATATCAAACACTGTATGAGACATTCCCAGCCGCTTATCGATAAACAAAAAAGTGAACCAAGGGCCCAGCTCTTCCAGCCAGCTGCCTCTTGCAGAGTCACAAAACTTGAACATATCAACATCACTCATAAGCAAACACTACCGAAGACCGAAACCCTCTATTGGAAGCGCGTCGATATTTCAAATGACATGGTAGTAATTGCAACAGATTTGGGTTTACACCTTTGCACATAACAGCGGCTCCAGCATGTCTATCGATCCCGGTAGGATATCTAAAGCCGACGCGGCTGCCTACAGTTCCTCGTCTTCCTCCGACGAAGATGAAGATTTCGATCCGCAAGCCGATGAATTTCGCGATCTAAACCCTCGCAAACGGAGACGAACCGGTCGCAACGCGAAAGAAAGTGCTGCCTTGGGAATATTCGGTTCCGAAAGCGAAGATGATGGCCCAGGAAAGAGATGGAAGTCCAAGAATAATTTACGCCATAAAAATGTTGCCTTCGTTTCCGCTGGCAAAGAACGCATGAACGAGGACCTTGCTGACGACAACGATGACAACGATAACGACAGTTTCGATGACGACGAAGACGATGACCGTAACGGTCGTCCCGGTTTGGGTGCCAAGGTTGCGGCTCCGCCACAGGTAGAAGACGATGAAGAGGACGAAGATGAAGAGATGACTGGATTCGGCCTAGGATTTGGTGCTTCTACACAGGGACTGGGTTGGGCGCCGCCGATTCAACATCAGACCATGTCAACCGCAGGAGAAACACCAAGCAGGCCGCCTAAAGTCAGGGCGAAATACGATGGAGTCGCGCCTCTCGGGAGAGGATTCGTTCCTTCGTCCGCGAACGAGCCGGTTCTAAAAGCAAACCTCAAAGATAGGCCTTCCCCTGCACCTCAGACTCCCAAGCCAAGCGCCTTTGGTGGAGGGGCTAAGAAGTCATTCGCCGCCCGTATGATGGAGAAGATGGGCTACGTAGAAGGTCAAGGTCTTGGTGCTGAGGGCCAGGGTCGAAACGTTATTATTGAAGCAAATTTGCGCCCACAGGGCGTTGGTCTTGGTGCGGTAAAAGAAAAGTCGGAACATGAGCGCAAGGAAGAAAAACGTCAAGCCCGTCTACGAGGCGAGGAAGTTATTGACTCGGACGAAGAGCGAAAGAAGGCCAAACGCGAAAGGAAGAAGAAGGGCCTAAGTAGCACACCTGGTAGCGGCGCGAGCACGCCCAAAAGGTCCAAGACGAAATATCTCACCGTCAATGACATTAAAAAAGCCGCGCCTGGCCTCCACATACCAGACGCCTTTGCCCCAATACTGGATCTCACTGGGCGCGATCGAAAACTGTTGACATCCACCTCGGCTTTGCTGACCCCTACGACCGGTACTGAAGTGGCTGCGCAGACGGAAGCACGTAAGCTAGCAATTCGCGCCCAAGGAGATCTCGCAGCGTTCGTTGAAGAATGGAAGAATATTTCGGAGCGGAAGGCTTGGCTTGCTATGGAAGAAGCTCAATACCAACAGGAGCTTACAGATCTTGAGGGCGAATTTTCCGGCCTTGCCGTGTTCTCCTCCGTTTTAGACGGAGTCTACCAGGCTGCTAGCGACAAGGAGTGGGATCTTGTAATAGCTGGGCTCAAGAAGGCCGAATCCGCATCATCGAATCACGGCGACAAAGAGCTAGCCTCTATTGCCGTATCTGTCATCTATCCCTTTTTGAAGGACGCGGTTCAGGGCTGGCAGCCTTTGGATGACCCCAAATTAGGGAATTTTTCATCTGACCTTTCGGATATCAAAGGCCTGTTGGATCTCAAGTCGGATAAGAGTTCCATCACGAGATGGCAAGACTCCGAGATTGACGGCACACATCGGCATCACACGAGGTCGACAACACCTTGGGAGAGTATGGTCTACCAAGTTCTTTTCCCCAAACTCGTCACGGCTATTTCTCAGACATGGGACGTCCATGACGCGGTACCGCTCTTGGGGTTTTTCGAGCGTTGGGAACTGCTTCTGCCCGATTTTGTTCGCTCTACTTTATTAGAACAAGTAGTCAGGAGGCTTGAGGGAGCCATTGGCAACTGGAAGCCGAAAAAGAAGCACGAAAACCTGCACATCTGGCTGTTCCCTTGGCTTCAGCACCTTCCAGTTCATCATCTTGACCCCAAGGGGACTGGGCTTGTGGCTGAGGTGAGAAGGAAATTTAGACAATTGATTGATGCGTGGGACTACTCAAAAGGCGTGGTGCCGGGTCTCAAGCAATGGAAAGACGTGTTTCGGCCGACTAAGAACCAGGACCAATGGCGGCCTTTGGTCATGTATCATGTCTTACCAGGGATGGGCCGCTATCTACGAACCAATTTCCGTGTCGACCCGAGCAATCAAGAACCCTACCTCGAGATGCTCAACGGGGTCCTAAAATGGACAGATGTGATCTCCACATCCATGGTAGGGGAAGTTATAGTATCCGAAGTGTTTCCGATGTGGCACGATATCCTCTACCAGTGGCTCACAAGCGCAGACGCCAATTACGAGGAGGTTGGCCAGTGGTTCGAATGGTGGAAAGATGAAGTATTTCCCAAGGATATCACATCTCTACCAAGCGTCGCAGCCGAGTTTGAGAAGGGCACGGCCATGATTGAGGCTGCCCTTGATCTCGGTGTCGATGCAAAGAGCAAGCTTCCTCGACCGGATGGACGTCCTGCTCATCAATCGAAATCTCGTTCCCACAAAGCGAAACCAGACAAGAGGCACGAACCCGTGCTCCCGCCGCCGCAAACACTCGAAAAGCCGGAGCCTACGTTTCGCGACGAGGTGGAGGAATGGTGTCAGGAAAACGATCTCCAGTTCATACCGGTTCGCAAGGCCAACGAAGAGGGCAAGCACTATTTCCGTATTACGGCGCGCATGGACGGAAAAGGAGGTGTGTTGGCATATTTCAGGGGTAGCGACAGTTTGGTTGTGGAATCTCGAAAGACAAATCTGGAGCTGAAACGGGATATGAAAGACGATTGGGGTCTCCTGATAGAACCTTTATACCAGGAAGTCGAGCAAGGCGGGAGAAGGTAAAGACGTCGATATATTTCAAAAGGTGCTCCCACGATTTGTCTTTAGGTACGTGAGTATGCGAGTACCTACCTAGGTAGTTCCTCGCATCCGCCACATCATAGCTATAGGCCATCACTTCTACTGAGAGCCACTTCTAAGTGCTGCAATTGAATGGTCGAGTAACAACAGGTACCTATGATCAACCCTTCACCTCATTCGCCTCAATTTACCTAGGTATATGCACTTACCTATTCACACCACATATCTCATACAGGTTTGTGGACCTTTGTTGCCTGGATATAACACGCTACGCCGCACCTTATGGGGAGGGACGTTTGGAAGTAATTGCTTTCTTCAAAGTCGTCAGCCGCCTCCTAGCCCACCTGGTACCTACCTCTTCGATATGTACGTGTAGGTAGTCCATGCTCTCTCTCTCCTTTAGGATCTACCACCACCACACTTTCCCTATCCCTCCGGGTGGCCAAAGGGAACAACCCACATACCTTCTGTGACCATTCGACTTTTCGTCTCCAACTTCATTTCTTTCTTCTCTCCCATCATCCATCAATACAGCATCATTCGCTATTCGGCTGCTGAACAATAACTCCATTATACATGTTAGTTAGTTTCGCTCTTTGGACTAGCTCATAATTTTCAGAATCCCCAGCATATCCTTTAAACCACCCAGCTTTCTTTAGCTGCTCACGAAGTAACCATAACCCACTGCAACCATGTTTGGCTTCAGAAAGCTGGCCCTTTTGGCCGTCATTCTATTCAATCTGACTCCCGCACGATCTCTTCCCCTACAGCGGAAGGATGATCCACCTCAGGGTCCTAGTCAGTACATCGTCACTCTCAGGGACGGATTGGATGAGTCGGCAGTAGAGCAGCACCTGCAACGGGCTACTAGTCTACGTGCCCGCAGCGAGTCGCCCGTGGTCGAGCTAGGAAGGCGGTGGAACATCGGTTCCTGGAACGCATACTCGTGCACCATGGATAACGACACCCTTTCCCAGATCAGCCGCGATGACGCTGTGCAGTTCATCGAGCCCGACGGGGTGTTTGCCCCATCGAAACACATCACCCAGAAGCACTCCACCTAGGGCTTGGGTGCCGTTTCTCACCGGGTGCCAAACCACACAGACTATGTCTACGATTCGAAAGCAGGCGAAGGCACGTACGCGTACATTATCGACTCTGGCCTGCTTACCACACACGAAGAATTTGAAGGTCGCGCGTCTCTAGGCTATAATGCCGTAGATGGCGAGTTCGTCGACGACAGCGGTCATGGGACGCATGTAGCTGGTACCATCGGAGGCAAGACATAGTAAGTCAATTTCCCCATTATCTAACCGCCCTCTTCACCACTATACGTAACGTAGGCAAACAGCTCGTCGAGATCTCGTCTAGTGAATCAGATTACTAACCCTGTTCACCCCGTGTAGTGGCGTTGCGAAGAAGGCGAACCTCATTTCAGTCAAGATATTTCAAAATAGCCAGGGGAAGATATCCGACTTCCTCGAGGGATACCAGTGGGCTGTCTACAACATCACGAAAGAAAATCGCCAGGAGGTTTCCGTCATCAACGTCAGTGGTGGTGCAGGAGCCATGGAAGCCTTGAACCGGGCAGTCGAGGAAGGGTACAAACAGGGTGTATTAACTGTTGTGGCGGCTGGTAATTTTAACCAAGACGTCCATCGCCACTCGCCTGCCTCTGCACCCAACGCTATGACCGTTGGTGCAATGGGCAAAGAGTTTGGGCGTTCGAGTTTCAGCAACTGGGGTGAATTGGTTGACATCTTTGCTCCAGGCGAAGATGTTATGTCTGCTTGGATCGGAAGCAACGACGACGCCCAACCGCACTCAGGAACGAGCATGGCCACACCTCACATCACCGGCCTCATTTTATATCTGAAGAGTGTAATTCCTTACCGAACGAAAAGCCCCGCCCACAGTTTCCGGGAATTGCAGAACCTGGCAACGGGTAATGTTATCCAAGATACCAGAGGCTCCAAGAACCTGCTAGGTTTCAACGGCAATGGTGTCGTCATTGTATGATCGAACTCGGCAGCTACACAGGCTGTTTCTATCAAGGGTCCAGTCGGGCTGAAGATATGTTCTCACACAAGGGTTCTCACACAAGGTCTACGCGGCGGAGGGCCTAGGACGATAGACGGCGGACGGTGTACAGTTCCACTTTGTTTGATATGCACGTGGGCCATACCTAATACGCCCTAAGCAGCAATAGCACAGTAATACATAATCATAATCGTCTTCAATGGCAAGAGTATTCGCGTTCTCATATATCCCGGTTTTTTTTTTCCATGATAAGGCATTGGAACATGTTGGTTTCATATTGAGACTGGGTTAAAGATAACATCTCTTATAGGTAGAGGATTGGTCATAAGAAGCAAGATACAGCTCGACTAGAGCATACTACATCTCGGAATACAAGTGCAACACTCAGTGGAATTCACCGATGCGCGGACCGAAATACTCGCCCTCGCCGAGCGTGTACAACGGACAAGCGGAACCTTCACACCCCTCCGAGGTGACCGAGTTACCCCACCAGTCGAGCTCGACCTCGCTCCACTGGAGAGCGAAGAAGATGATAATGGCGGCGATAGCAATGGCGCTGCTAAAGGAAGCAGACAGAACAAAGTTGTACTTGGACCAGAAACCAAGGTAGCGCTGCTTGAGAAAGACCCAGGAGAAATAGGCGATAGGCACGGCGGGCCAGATGTAGGACAGGTTGTAGGGAGCCCACAGCAGCGCGCCGTAGAACATGGCGACCGGGTGGATCTGGCGCATCCACTTCTTCTGGAACCTCTTGTTCATGTAGTAGGTGATGAAGGGCACGACGAAGCCGATGGGGAAGCCGACGAGGAGCCAGGTGTACATGCCCCCTTGGCCGAAGACCTTGATGGGACCTACCGTACCCCAGAGGACCGAGGCTGTGAAGAAGGTGTTGATGCCGCTGGTAGCGCTTCGCGTTAGTACTTGCTAAAAGAGGGAGGTCGACGAGTGTGTGTGTGTGTGTGTGTGTGTGTGTAGGATATAAGGAGGTATATATAAGGGGGTATAGGTATACGTACGGACAAGTGAATCGGTTAGGAGCATTGACAGTGCAAACATTTGGAATTTGATTGATCTGGAAGTTGAGCACGCCCACACTGACGAAAGTAGCAACCAGCGTGGCGATCATCTGCGCCGCGAATGTCTGCCGAGGCGGGATCTTGATGTAGTGCGCCAGCTTGAGATCTTGCGAGAACAGCAACGCGTGGGCGCAAGTCACGTAGCCGAACGACTTGAAAAAGTTCATTGCCACTACGACGGTTTCCCAAATCAGTCAGTTTACCAACTTCGTTTAAAACGGACAGTCTTGGCCAAGAATCGTAAAGGAAAAAGAAAAAAAAGAGTTTTCCCCAACACTCTCTTGTGTTTTCGGGCCTTGATGAACTTCCGACCGTGCTGTTCAAAGGACGAAAAAGAGTAGGTAAGGGGTTTTACTTACAGGCATTACCTGCGACCCAGGAACCGCCAATGAATTCGGCGAGCACATTTAGCGTGACTTCGACTCCCGTGATGGCCTTGACGATGCCCACGGGAACGACGAAAAGGGCACAGAGCGCGAGGCCGTAGAAGACCACACCGGGGCTCGTGTTGGTTTCCCAGTGGGCGATGCCGGCGCAGCCGAAAGCGATAGCAACTGCGAGCACGATGGTGTACCACCACTCGGGCACCTCGGGATAGTGGGCCATCAGTCGATTATGGACGTCCTGGTACTGCTCGCCCCGCCCGTCCTTGTTCTTGCGGAAGCTGTTATAAAGGGCCCTAAATCCCATGGCGATCTCGTGTCGGTGGTAGAGGTACGCGTACGACATGATGGCCGTGTAGACGCCAAAGAAGAAACTGTACAGAACGATGTTGCCGGCGGACAGGAAGGGGAAAGAGTATGCCTCGTATTTAGCAGCGTCGAACAGGCCGCGCTCGTCTATCGCTGCCGAGACGTTGTAGAGGCCCGCGGTATTGTCGAACACGCGATTCGAGTTGATAGGTAAATAACCCGTGTTGTACGTGTTGGTATACCAGAACGCAGCAATGATGCAGCCCGAGATGCAGGCCCCGAGGAACTTGTTGAAGGTGGAGAAGAAGGGGATCATCAGGGGGTCCGTCTGGTCGAAGAGCAAGGTGTTCCAGTCCCACGTGGGCCACGGGTTGATGCCCAAGCCGTTGTTGAACCCCGTGATGGCGGAGAGGTTCACGTTGTTGGGCGAGATCCAGGTAAGCCAGCTGAACACGCTCAGGGCGGTGAAGATGTAGTTGGGGAACCAGAAGTAGACGAACATGGCCGCAAACGACAGGCCGAAAAACTTGATGCGCGAGATGGTGAAGACCCTGCCGAACGGGCTGTCGACGGGGTTGTTCTTGTCGTTGTGAAAAGCCGCATTCAGCGCAATGGTGACCAGGGACGCGGGCCACACGCAGTACGACGGATAGACCAGGAATCGTCGAATGATACCAGCCATGCCGTAGCCGATGTAGTTGGTGGAAAGGGCGATAAGCATCTGGTATGAAAACTGGCCCGCGTAGCTCTGATTAAAGTAGCTCGGCAAGTACTGGACCCAGATGATGTTATTCGTGTAGGGGTGGTTCCAGGCGACGTTGGCCATGATGGTGATAAGCATGTGCTCCTTTCTAGAAAAGGGGCCGGGGTTTAAGCTGTGCCTCACGCCGAAGAGAGTAAAGCCGGCGTCGGGGAGAATCTTTTCGAAAGCCTTGCCGAGAGGGAAGGCTAGCAGCTGGGCGACGTTGGCCTGGACGGTGATCATGGGCTGGCGAATAGAGAAGAGCTGGTTGATGAAGGAAAGGAGAATCGAAAAGCCAAGGCCGATGACCCAGGCGCGAATGGTGCTGCTGGGCATACTCGGGTCGTCATGATTGTCGACGACAGCGCGCACCTCGGCGTAGGGGCTGTTGACGGTGATGAGAGCGGCCTCGAGTTTCATCTCCTCGATCAAGACGGCATGCTTCTCGGGATTATCGAAGATTGCCTCGTTACCCAAGAACGCCTTGATGCGCTGGATGATGCTGAACGGGAAGTTCGGGTCGTTCTCGTGAATAATCAGCACCTTCTCTATCATCGGGCGGATATCCTCGAGGGTGAGCCTGGCGGCCAGCTCCTTGGCCTCGGCCAAATCATGCTCAGTGACGTTAAGATCTCTGAGTAGAAGGGTTAGCAAGCGGGTATGTACATGGCAGCAACTTGGGTTCGGATGATTATCTCGGCGACGTACGTCTCGACTTGAGAATCAACGGGCATCTCGACATCACTGTTCTGGTAGTCGTTGGACCTGGCCTTCTCCACCACGCCTTGGGATGCGACCGTCCCCTTTACCTCGATTTGATCCGACATATTGACAGATGGTATCCTTGATGTGCCAATCCTACAAATGCAAGTTTAGAAACGGGTAGCCTTGAGCCGCACGCGAGTGAGATCTTTATATCAATACCTACCGTCCTACCTCGTACTATATGAGAAGGGCGGGATATCGGCAGGCCTTATCTTGACTTCCCCCCACCCCTACATGAGACAGATTCTCAAGACGATAGATTACCGTTGTGCGATTCGAGATGTATGCATAGTGGCGCTCGGTACCGAATGCGTATGGTCGGGTAGAACAAAGAAGACATCGATACGTCCATCTCAGGTAGTCTAGAATGCTATATACCTACCTACTTTAAGGGTCCTCGGCATCTGGGCACGGTGACTTGGGTGGTGACAACAAGCTTGACCTTCCACAAGGGGGAAGGGTTGGCGCTTTTTGAAATAACATGATAGAGATGGAGAAAGCCGAGAATGCCACCTTTTAGCCGTCGCAAGATAAAGCCAATCGGGAGCTCCTAGTAGGGAAATATCAAGCCACTCGACCCTGCGGACGACCGCTCTCCAGCGGTATCCCACCTATTGTAGAGTTGAACCCTGTCTTGGACGAGATCTTTCGTCTACCTTCCTAGGTATCTTAGGTACTTATCATTATCAGGGTTGTAGTAGGTGACCAGCCATCTTCTTGGCTTCAAGCCGCTTTGACAATCTCCAAGAATTTAATTTTTTTATTCCTGATAAGAAAAGAAAGTCAATGTTGGTCCCAAACACAATTGAAACTGGCCCGAATGTCGCTCTATCAAGGGTTACGGCATTTACCACAGAACAATTTCCCCTCTGCTCCCATCTACAGACTACCCTGCATGATGCGATATGATACCATGGGCAAAACCAAGTGCGTCAACGCGGTCAAATGTTACGTTATCCAAGTACACCACCTATATGTCGCTGTTTGCGAACCATTCCACCAAACAGAAACGGGTTGTTTTAGCGATTTCCTGTTCAACCCATCAGCTCGGGTCGTACCCAGGCCCTCTTCCGGAAGGAGGTGAGGTGGTATCAACCCAGAAATCAGAAGCGAATGCGTGTACGGCGGGACGAATCAGAACGACTCGCTTTTGGAATACACCGTCCCAAACTGGGTGGTGGAGGGAGAAGAAGATAAGATCGAGGCCGGCCCCACCGCGGAGACAAGCCAAGCCAAGCCTCAATATCACAGATCATAACGGCGACTCGTATCTCCGGAGGGGTGGTTCCACGAAATCGAGGCCATCCGTACGAAATCTACGACGCATGGCCGTCATAGTCGAGCCCTACTCGCTCATTCGTACCTATCCAGCTTTAAGCTAGCGAGGCTGACGACATCCAGACTCTGTTGACATTCACTTGGATCACATATTCTTGCATATATATTGGTCGAAGGGAAGCATCCATGACTCTCGGCCTTATTTCAGAGACCCGGTACTTTGGTAGAGTTGCCCCCATCAGACAGATTGCTTGGGTCCAGATTGTACCCTTATGCTTTATCGTCCCCCTCTTGCCGTCATCAAATCAACCCTAAGTTATCTATTTGGCAATTCCTCAATAGATTGACCAAGTCCTAACTTGCACTATTTCGTTCAATGCCGACGCCACCTTTTGGCACTGGTTCGGAACAAGTATCGTTATATTCTACGTACCTACCTACCTGGGTAAGGTAGGTATCGCCGGCGGGCACCGCGAATCGCGATGCTTGCTACTAGTCTCGCAATGATCCGTATCTATGCGGCTGTGCTACATACCTCTTGGTGTGCTGTGAACTGTTTTTATCAAATTGCGGCGTGGTCCCTAAGACCAAGCCAACCCTATTGCCCGGACTTCTGGCCAGGCCTTAAGCCGGGGGCTTAATTTCCAAATTTGGCTGCATTGTGCGAAGCAAGACACCGTTAGACACCACCATGGACTGCAGTAGGCTACTGGAATATGTCAGCCAAAGCAAAAGTAAGAGTACCTACGTACCTAGGCAGATGGACGCGGACGTGATTCGTGGTAGGTATCAAGACTAGATTCACAATGATATGGGAATGTGAAGCGTCATATTGACTCTCGATTCTATGAAATCATAGAGGTTAGACCAACACTTGATAGCTACCTAAGCGCCAGACACACACCCAGCCATGGCAACTTCCTGACAGCCATTAACGACATTGTCCCAAACTCACTTATCTGTTTTTGCCCCGTGTCAAGATACCGTGTCTCGTCTAATGGTGCGCTGATAATATGGTTCATTTCTCACGATGAGATGAGGAGAGGGGGTGAGATATCGCGACAAGACGGGAAATCCAATATATTAAAGATGTAGCTAACCAAATTCGTAAGATGGGTTATGATAAAGTACGGCCATAAGCCGGGGAAACTCGGTATTTTTTAATATTAAAAACTATGTCGTTAGTTCAGCCTGCCTACTATTTACCTCCTGAACACCTATCACTGTACATATTTCGGTGCTTATCTTCATAGGTGGGAATATTTTTTCAATCTCTATAAATCTCTCCTACGGATACCAAGAAAGTTCAAAGAGCAAAATCAACGACTGTGGTTGGCGACATAGGACATCCATTCTTTGTTGGGTATGGGGAGAGGGGAGGGGTGGCTCATATCCTGGGCCCCTTTAACAAATGCGTCCCCCAAACCCTCTAGAGCCACCTTTGACCTTTTGCGCCTTGCGGTTAGATAACGCCCGACATAGTAGATCCGTCCCTCCCCTCCAGCCTTTTTCTTAGCCAAGGGAAGGGGGCTCTCGTCGTTGGAAACGTTTCTTAGTACGCCATGTGGACGAAATAAATGGAGCAGAGGATAGCTGGGGAGATATAGATATAGATATAGATTCAATATTCTCGAAATCCCTGGCTAGGTAGAGCTGGGTGTCCGAGTTATTCAAGGACCTAAGTCCTCCTTATAATTCGTATATGTAAGGAGGTTGCTTCCTTTCCTAGTGTAAAAGATAACTACCGGTAAATTGATATAGAAACTTCTTGTATCAAAATTGCTCCAAGACTCCCTTTGAAAGGCTTGCTAGTCACAGCCTAAGACTCCTGTTCTACGTAAAGCACACATATTCTTTTTCTCTTGTTGTTGCCTTCGCATCTCATTCAACATCTCCAGGTACTTCATTGCCTTATATTTACAAAAATAGAGTATTTCTCTTAAGCTCGCTCTAGTTACAGGGAGTAATTCACGTGTCACGAGACCGTCCAAGCGATAAGGGAACTAAGACGTTGTTGCACGAAGAGCTATGGACCTAACAGCTACGAACGTCTTCGTATATACAAGAAGAGCAGACAAAGAAGCCTGCTGGGCAAGGGAGCCTCTGATACCCCTGGTGGTACAAGCGTCTGGGGATCACGATACCTTCCGGATAGTAAGGGCTAGATCCCAAGGGCCACGGTAATCCTAAGGGCCGTGATACCTTCCAGATAGTAAGGGCTAGGTTTGTGTGGCCAAACCTACGTCCTGACATTCACAACTGAGCCGCTTATTATCACTGCGTAGACTCAAGTCGGGGTTACGACACCATTCTTGCACGGGGCTCTAAACTGTAAGGCTAAGATCCCAGGCTAGGTATCCATGGATGTATACCTGTAGCTAAATTTTGCCCAGCTATACACAACTGTGATATAACGAGAGAACTTTCGTAACTCAGGAGCTTGGCTTAGTATTATGTTTTTTTATATCTTGTTTAAGAATGTCTTTTACCATAGAAACGGAAACAATAAATCGTCACGTCTTCCAGTATTTCCCCTCTGTTAATAATTACTCTCTGTTAATAAGTACCCTTTCCCGTTTGTTGGGGGGGCAAACCTAACCTTGTGGGGGAATAGGAGACTGAGGCTCAAGTTAGTTACCAAGTACGTATTCCGTTATCCGTAACCGGTTTTTCCTTTTCATTTCTTCATCATTCCGCTGGAGCAATGTTTTGCCTCGACCTATCCTATTCTTTTCTATGGTCGTCGCGGTCTTATGACACCCCGACAAATGGGAGTTATAAGGTGTCGAAAAGTTATACAAAGCCAGTAGATAGAGCCTCTAGCACAACTTGGGGTTTGAAGAATTATAGTATCTAAGCGATGCCAAGTTTAGAATTTGTGTCCATAGGCAGATAATAACGGCGCTCCATCTCCTGTCCTTTGATAGGCAGACTTGTCAGTGTGTAGGTGGTATTATACAGCGCGCCCTAACAGCTCTTTTCAACGAAAAACCCCTAGAT
>JAOWAP010000010.1:1756134-1772400 GCA_028565235.1 Hypoxylon lenormandii
CCCCCCTCGGGAACCGCCTACACCGGCGTCTTGCCCTCTCTCACCGAGTTCATCTGAAACTAGCAAGCGGTCGAGCGAGCGAGCGGTAAGGGGTGCGCGTGGGTGTCGACGGTGCTAGGTTCGGTCGGGTACGACCGACGGAAAGAGTAAAACTCAGGACAACGAATGAAATGGAAAATTGTATATAGCAAAGCAAAGCAAGCACGCTGAGAAGCGACATATATAGAATGCAACGAACATTTAACTCCTTATGGAACCTCTAGTCCGCTTGAACGCGTAATGATGATGAGAACGACTATCTGGCTACCTTGTATCTGACTTTCTCATGGCAATTTGGGAATAGCTAGTGACGCCCCTGATTTAGCCTATTATAATAATCAGTCGTCGGGCTTGCTAGTGGAACATATGTATTTTCTACTACAGGCTACTTCTTCGATCGATATCGTGAAACATCAAGAGGTGTTATAGTTAGATGCCTTGTAAATACCAAACTCCACAAAGTAAAAACCCCAGTCACGGAATATGCGACTCACGACATATCACAATCATAGCAACCTTGGGGACTTCTGCGTGTATGTAAAGCATTCATTAATTCTTTGCGTGGGTGCCTATCTACCTCTGAAAGTACACATGCTGATGGTATTGACGAGTGGCCAATTGGCGAAAAACCCCCTGCTCTTAACGGACCAGCTAACGTCGAATGGCCTGCACTCCATCGACGCAGCTTTCCTGGTAGAGCCTATGCCGAATGCCAGAACGAAGAAGAAGAAAAAAACACAGCAAAAGTTACCAACATGCCTCTTCCTAGCGTGGAAGTGGAAAAAGAATAACGCCCCAATGCTGCCGACCCCAATTCTTTGCTTTACAACCATGCATCTCTCCCCCTATCTTCCTCTCACCTGTCTCGATATTCTCCACTCAAGGCCTCGCCCCCCTCAGAATATCAAGATGTTATGTTCATGTGCCGTTTGTGCAACATGCGTAGTAGTATCCACCCATGTCTATGCGTAAGGTGATTCGCGGCAGTCGAGGGCTTCCATGTTGGCGGTTGACGAGCCTTTCCGTCATTGCTACTATGGAAAAGCCTGCGTCAAATTATTGATCAAGGCAAAGCCGATCGAGAGGTGTGGTTTATGACATGGTCTTGCACATAGATAGATCCGGCTTGTCATCGCTCATGCAAATCCAAAGTAATCACTCCCCGTGGTGATAGCCTTGTGAAGCTGCCGACGGAGCGAGTCGTAGTTCTCGTACTCGGGAAGATCAAGTTCTAAGCTAATGTTAATAGACTGCATCGTGGCATAGTGTATATACTGAATCACTTACGGTTGAAGCATGTGTGAGAGCTTGGTAGACGGTCCTTGTTTCCATAGTCGCGATGGATGTTGAAGCGGTTTATGCCGTTCATACCTTCAAGCTCTTTGAAACCATTAAGAGGGACCTTGCTAGTTCCAGTTACGAACTGGAGAAGTTTTGCTCGCTCCTCCTTGTCGAAAGACCGTACCGCTCGCCAGAACCATTGAATTTGCGGCGACGACGGCGAGTAGTTGTGGTACTCGGTGTTACTCTTCCAGTCGTCGATGTCGACGTCCGGTAGACCAGAGATCAAAAGCTCTAACTCCTGTTCGTTGAAGATGGCGATAAGCTCAGCGGGTATTATCTCGTGGAAGCCTACTCGCATGTTAGTTTAAGTCTAGATCACATCAAAAGAAGACTTGGGCTGTCCCTTACCTTTCAGGAAATGCTCCATCTGATCCTTAACAGAGCTGAGGAGCTTGTGCTCGACTACCAGGCGCACGTAATCGTGTTTATTCTCCTCCGTGACCGGAATGTTACGACCATTCTCGATCAGATCGTGGATCTTGGTAATACCAAACTCGTCATCCTCGACCGAAAACGTCTCCGTGATGATATCCGTGATGTCGTTATTTAACATCCAGGACAGAGACTTGTAGTAATCAGGGTCGAACGATTCCATGTCCTTGACTGAGACCGGCTTGCCTAGGATTCGCTTGTAGACCGCACGGCTGAAGTAGCAGTCAAGTAGACGGCCTTCGAACAGAGCCTTGCCGATGATTCGCCCAATGAACTTGAAGAACATGAGGTGCTCTTCGTTGATTCCGCTGAGTTTGTTAGGATGGAAAGTTGTGCGATCGCTCGAAACCGGTACGAACAAGGCGTAGTTGGCGTTGAACATTTGCCGTGCGAGAACTTGGAACCATTCTCTGGTAACACCGCCAGCATCCACGCCTTCTTCCCCATGAAACCTAATGCTAAGCTTGCCGAATTTCATCTCGTCGCCCGTCTTGAAGTAAAGCGATCTGAAAGAATCATGGAACACCTGATCCCGGCGGACCTGCAGCTGCAGCAATGGGTGTGGTCGCTGAGACACATTTTGTTTGCTATGGACGCTGCGGTTGAACCAGTTGCGCTTGTTGTCGAACTCTAGTACCTTCGGGTTCTTGACAAGGTGCGAAAAGGTCCCCTTCATAAGCGAAGGGTTGTTGCGCACAAGTTCGTTGAGTATTCGGCGATGCTCTTCGGTGAAAGTGAAGAAGAGATCAGCTAGCTGGGACTCTGGCTGCGGGCTTGATAGCACCATGTTATTGGCGAGCTGGCTCTGGGATGCCTGCGCCTCGTTTTGGGAAGTGTCCTTGCAGACAACCATCAGGGCTTCAATCAAGGGAAGCAGGATGGTCGCTACATTGAGGAGGCTCTCGCGCTGACGGATTGCGCTTAAGCAGGCGCTAAGTTTCTCCCACAAGGCGTTGAAAGTCGGATTGCGATAGAGGTTGGCGAGCAAGTCCTGCTTCTTGGTCTCCGAGTCGGGTCCTTCTGCTGCATCCGATTTCTTCTGGGCGAATAAGTGATCAAGAGCAGTAAGAACTCGCAGAAGCTTGTTCTGGTCGGAAGCGCCAGGAGAGAACTTGGCCAAGGCGACGCCTTGTATTTCTGTACCCGAAGCGGCGTTCTGAATATGTGGTAGCAACTCGTCCAGATGAACCACAATCTTCTCGCTCAAGACTTGGGCCTGGCGGGCAAGCTCTTCGCCGAAGACAAGCATCGCTCCCGGGATCACGGAAAGATTCTTGATAGTCGAAAGCGTCTCCTTAAAAGTCTTCGAGCTGCATTCGCGAGCTACGAAGATCTTAATAATGAGCGTTAAATTATAGTTCGGAATCGCGGGTGGATGAAGTTGCTTGATCCGCTTCAGTACCGCTTGCGTCTCCGTTATCTTGGATGAATCCGCCTCAGCAGTTGTGGTGCCCGAGGGTGCATTGTCTCCTGCGTTAGTAGGGCCAGTCGCGGGTTGTTCTGCCGTCTGCTCCGACGCCGCTGCACTTTCGCTCTGTATATTACCCACAGGACCAGTCGTTGCTGCTGCTGCTCCGGAATCTGTAGGCGCTGTTGTTCCAGAAGCCTCTGCTGTATCTGGGGCTTGAGACTCGAGATTCTTGATGGCTTCAGCCGCCTCTTTTTGTTTGCGATCCAGGGCAAGCAAAGGGCCGGTCACGCGGCTCAGCAGCTGCGAGAGGCTATCCATTATAGAGGAACTTTCCATGACGAGATCCCGGTCTAGGAGAGCAAGGAGTGAGTTGATCGCATACTTATTGCCCTTGACATCTTTGCCCTTTCCTTTGCGGCTGAGACTACGCTTAATGGTCGTGGCGTTGAAGCCGTCGTGCTCAGTGAGGAACAGAGAAGGGACGTGAACGTTCTGATCTGCAAGGTAGCAGAGTAGGTCAAGGCACTGTTGAACGATCAAGATTGGAGATGTCTCCGAGCTCGGCTGGACAGGATTGCTAGTGCTGGCACTTGTAAGCGTGCGCTTTAGGCTTTGAGGGGTTTGCGCCTTGGTATCGATCTCTTTAGGTTGTTTTGCCTTGATGGAGAGAGATGCGAAGCTTCGCTCGACAGCGTCCACGTCTGTTGAGCCCTCCTGTAGGATCTTGAGTAGATTGCTAATCACCTCAAATCGAGTCTGTCTGTTTTCGCAGACGTCCTTAAACAAGTATTTCAAAGACGTCTCGAGGGACCCGCCCTTCATGTTCAGGAACATAAGGCGAAGTAGAGTGTAAACGCCCGGCCTGTCCACCATTTGTACGACCGTCTTTCGGTGGGGTTTGTCAGCATCAGTAGTTGCTCCGCCTACTTGAGCACTCTCGCGCAGGCGACTGGAACCGGAAGGCGCTCTGTCGTGGTGCGCAATGGGATTGGACGACCGAATAAGCCGTCGTGCTTGAGCTGCTAAATCAGGCGGTAAGGTATCGATGATATCCGCACCTTGGTCCATGAGAACTTGTTCACGAAGTTGGGGTGATAACGTCATCAATATGCTGGCGGTGTCCATATCTTGTGCTTCGGGCGCTTGACCAGGGATAGCGACCTGTCGTCGCACCTCCTCTCGCTCGCGTCGACGCTGTTCCGCTCGCTCTTGTTGCACTATCTCCAAGCGGAGTTCGTCGGGTAAAGCGTCCAAAAACTCCTGAAATACTTCAGTCTGCTCACCGGAACCCCCTGGAGCTTCTCGAGCCTGAGCTCTACGAGTGCTGACCGTTTGTGCAATGACCTCTTCCCTGAATTCCTCGGGTAGCGCCTCTAAATAATCAGGGTCGATACCAAGCTCTGTGACGTCGACTTGCTCTCCTCTAATTGTGGTGAAGGTACGTGGTTGGGCAGCGGATGGCTCGTCCTCGGTTGGACCTGCCGCTTCATCGGATGTTTCTATGCCTTCCATGGCCTCTGGCTCTGCATTATCGTCTCCGTCACCCTCATGCGCGTCAACCGATTCTACCTGGGCTTGAGCCGCCGATTCTGCCGCCGCTTGTTCACGTTCCTCGGCCTCTTGTTTCTCCCGAGCAGCCTTCTCCTCGGCTTCTTTGGCCTCTTTTGCTTTTCTTTCCTCCTCTTCGTGTTTCTTGCGCTCTTCTTCAAGCTGCCGCTGGCGTTCCGCTTCTTTGGCTTTGAGTTCCTTCTCGTGCTCAATGGCAGGCGGTGTAAGGTGTGCGAGAATCGCGGGAATAAGGCGATGTGACTTCTCAGAATGCTGCATTCCGAATATCATCTTGGCCTCCTCTGTCCACCTTGCTACTGTGGACTCCGTCGTAAACGTGGTAGCTTGGGTAGGTTCTTGGTATGTGTCTCGACGGTTGTCTGCGCGGGGTTCACGCCCAGGACCAAATGGAAATGGCAAATCTTGGAAGTCTCCTCGTGCACCATGTGCTATCTGAAAGTGGAAGGCCTGCCCATGCGGATTGCGACCGATCGAGGCGGGGAGCGACGCCATAAGGTCGCTAATGAGTGACATCGGGCTGTCGATGTTACCAAATAAGCTACCGGGGAAGCCTAGTCTAACTAGACCACCGAGATTCGGACGAGGGATTCCCTCTCCACCAGTGTCACGGCTCCGACGGAGTAGTGGATTCAAGCCATCTTCGTTAGCAGCGGCAGGTCGTTGGTCGTGCCGATTACCGCGAACGAAGCCTCGCGGATCTATATAAGCGTTAGCTGAGAACGTACCCACGCGGCTCCAGAATCTCGGGAATCCTGATTATTGGAGAATCCGGATATATTCACATGCAAAAAATGACATACCGAAGTTGTTCATAGGGTCTCGCGACCCCATCATGAATGGAATCGGAGGGAAAGGACTACGGGTACCGTGTCGATTACGATGATGAGGAGGGTTAAAGGTAGGACCAGGTGGTTCAACAACGAGAGTATCCCAGGCCAGGCTAGGTGGCACAACGTCCCGCGGGGGCGCGTCGTCTTTGAGAAGCAAAACTTGTCAGTTTCTCTTGGCCTTCGATCCGTGCTTGCGAAGTTAGAGGATAATCGGGGCACAACTTACTGAGAAAATCATCAAATGAGAACTCATTGATATTCATGTCGTCCTCCTCATCTTCTTCCTCATCTTCCTCTTCTGAGCTTTTGTTAGCATGAAAAGGGACAAAATGCGTATATTGCTTACCATCTTCATCCTCGTCCTCCATGTAGCGATCATTAAGGCCATGAACGTCGTCAGGATGCTCGAAATCTTCTTCTTCGATGGCACGCATTATGTTACCAAATCGACCTAACCCGTTAACGTCATCAAGGTCTCCCATGTCAGCGGCATCTGCGAGATCTTGAACTTCCGCGTCGTAGTCGATGTTGTCACCGTCGTCCTCCTCTTCGTCTCCTTCCTCGTCATCGACACTGTCGCTCTCCCAGACGCCGCCATCATCCTCAAGCGGGTTGCCCTCATCATCGACAATCTCGATGCGGTCTTCTACTTCATCCATCTCATCAGAGTCGAGGTCGTCGTCATCGCTGCCATCTTCATCATCATCGTCTTCGTCCATATCGTCGTCATCGTCATCGTCATCTTCCATTGTGACTTCGATGACACCGTGGTCCCCTGATAGTCCCTCGATAGGTCCCATTCCTTCGAGATCCTCTTCTTCGTCTCTGTCGCTGACGTCTTCTTCACGATCTTCGGATTCGTACACCATATCATCGTCGTAGTCCCCGTACATCTCCTCGTCGTCATCTAAACAGGTTAGCATAATCTAATAAACAGATGGCGGCGTACTTACCGTCTTCCGAATCTTCCGAATAATCGTCGTCTCTATCTCTGCCGGGTTCCAGCATGCCAAGAGCCGAATTTCGGTAGAGATCCGGGGTCTCCTCTCGATCGTCTTCCATGTCAGAAAGAGAGCTCGCCGAGAACGTCTCATCATCGACATTTTCTTGGGTCGGAACGGTGGGAATGATGTTGGAATGACTTAGGTGAATGGCGGTGCTCGTCAAGGTCCGAAGCACGCGGAGGATATACTTAATAGTTCGTTTTACGGGCGGAAAGGCAAGATCGATATCTGCGATAGAGGCAGTAAGAGCAGCAAGATAGCCCTTCTCGTACATAAGGCGCCGGATCTGAGCCTGCGATCTCTCGGGAGAATCTTGCGGGGCTCGAGACGTGGGAGAAGAATCCTTGTCCTTGTCGCCCATCATGAGATGCATGATCTCCGCTAGAGCTAGCATCCTAGCATACCTGCTATCGAATGGCTCGTTGGATGACGCGGCCTCTTTGTAGGATCTTAGGATTGTGTCCAAAACGAACTTTCGCACGAACAATAGATCCGGTTCGTCCTCGTAGTCGTATTTGTCCCGGCCAGGCTCTACAGGCTTTTCTCCCGTCTTGCTTACGAGCGCGACTAGGAGGCTCTGTGTTTGAACCGATGTAGCATATCTCTTTTTGTGTGCCAACGTATCTGAAGTGCTGTCCATGTGGCTTGGGCACAGCAGATCATTAAGAAGATAGTTCAGAACACTAGATCGAGGCTTGACGGGGGTATTGGCGAAAAGAGGCGCGCTTCTCTTGAAATTAATAAACTCGACTTTAGTGCGATTGTAACTCTGGAGAAGTTCCGTGAGGCAATGCAGGAGGAAGCAACGGTATATGAAAATCGGGTGCTCTTCAGCCTTAAAGGAAGGCTTGACCTTCTTTTCTTTGCCGTCGGTGGCGCGTCCTTCAGCTTCGGACACGCTACTAGATGCTAATGGCCCCTGATCGCCTGGCTTCTTCGTATCTTTAGTAGTCTGGGGTGGTTCTTTATCGTCCACTTCTCTGTAGTTCAGAAGTTCGCAAAGTAAGAAATGCACGACGCCATCGGGGTTTTCGAGCATAGGTCGCTTCATATCTTGCTGGGGAAGTTTGGAAGCATCTACCATCTGCTTGTCTTCGCCCTCGGTAGATAACTTTACATCTTGAATAGTCAAATCCTCAGTAGCTCGGACGGTGGGCGCCACATCATCCTTCGGCGTATCCAATTTCAACTCCTTAAGGACGATCGTCAACCCACGACCGCTTTCTGAAGGCATCCACCGGCTGAGCTTCACCATCTCTGCCGAGACCTCAACGAAGAGCTTAGGATCCCGGAGCGCGACATGTGAGAAAGCTCTACCATAGGCTGCTGGATCAAGTGGTCGCGTGTTTCGATTGCCGTTGAAGAAAGTCCGAATTTCACTTCTCATAACCTGTTTGATGACCTCTTCATCTTCGACAATATGACGAAGTATAGTCAAGATATGAGACGTGATCCGAGTTTCATTCAGACGCAAGGATCCGGCGCCAGAGAGCTGCTTGGCAGAGACGAAGAGGCGCTGCAGGTTCTTTTTGTCGCCAACCACTCGTGCTATAGACCGATCACGAGTTAAGATGACCAAGATCCGAAGAATCGAAACAGCCAAAGGTTCCTCTTTACCGATTCGTGGTAAGATCTCTAGTACTGAGCTAAGAAGCGTCTGGCGTTCGTCTTCTTTGAGGATCGGGTCTTTGGCAGCCCATTGTAATGGTTCTATCGGGTCGTTCTCGGATAGGGGGCTCCTCCATTTGATTTCCACTGGCTGCTCGTCGTCACTCAAGAGAATCTCGAAGACGAGGAGAATATAGGGTATCCACGGTGCCAGTTCTTCGGTAGACGGGGAGGGTGGGACTTCAAGGAATCTTAGGAACTCGGGCACATTAGCCTTCAGCACACTAACGGTGGCTCGGAAGAAACTTTTATCTTGAAGAAGCAGAGATAAAAGGTGAGCATAAGCTGCAATGCTACGCCCATTAGAGTTGAGATCCTCATCTAGGGTGAATGACATTAGGGCATTAGTAAGAGTCTCGCCTATTTCCTGTCTAGAGGACATGTCATCGCCGGGCGTTCGAAAGACGACGGAGGAGATCAAGTCCGAGACCTCGTAAGTAGAGTCCGGGTGTGCTCTTATGACGTCCAAGCATCTATCGATCAGATTCAGGCGTAGCCTACTACGCTCTTCATCCAGGTCCTCCTTGGCTACCATGGTTTGTCTCGCTAGATCCAATTCTGCACTCAACCCAGTTGAAGGGCCCTGGGCAGGAGTAGACGATGAAGATGCAGCCCCATTGTCATCCTGGGGGATTAGCGGAGGAGCCGGCGGACCACGGTCGTTACTATTTGAAAGACCCGCTGGTTCTCTTAGCTCGCCGAGGATATCATCCTCAAGTAAGATACCCGGAGGCAAATCAGGAGGCAAGTCTAGAACCATGGCGTCGGAATCTTCGGAAGGCTGAGGAGCGCTACGCTCAGCAGTTAGTCCGATTTGCAAGTCCGGCTCATTCGGTGAGACCGGTTTGTTTTCCGTATTGCCCGGTGAATCTTCCTCAGGAATAGGATTTCGAGAGCCCGCGACACCCAATTTGTGTGCCCTGCAGTATTCAACAGCAAATGCTCGGTTGCCGTTGGCCCTGTAGATGCCTTCTTGGGCAAGGTCTTCTGAGCACGCAACCTCGGTGACGACTTCTTTCACAAGGTCTCCCACAGCCGACCAATCGAATGCGAGGGGTGTGGGTTGCAAATATGCAGGTGGTGGAGTCTTGTCGGAACGTCTATAGGCGTTGCTTTCGGAGTCGCCCAGCGATATGGACTTCAAGATCGTAATAATCTTTGCTAGGAGGTGGCCTGAAGCTTTCTCGGCCAACGGAGAATCCCACAGTTCTCTCATCACTGGCAATATGGCCATCCGCAGCTCAACAACTAAATTCGGCGTGACTTGCGAATCGGTTCGTCGATCGCTACTGCGAATAATGTTGATCTGACTGAGAGAATCCGTGATAATCTTGCCGTTGGTTATCAAGGTGTAAAGATCTAGAATCTTTCTCATGCCGATAACTGCAAGACGGGGTATGTTCGAGTCGTTCCCGTCTTTATTCTCCTTGCAGATCTCCTGTTTGAAGGCACGTAGCATTGTATTGAGCAGCTCCAGTCCACGCTGTTTCTTGAAAGCGATTAAGACCGGCACAATAACCTGTGTTGACTGTCGATCGCTGCGAGCTAATTAAATAGTCAGCACGGCTCGTACCAAAAGAAAAAAGGGGGAGGGCGGCAACACTTACATTCAGCTGTACGGTTTACTAACATCTCATGGACTGCATGCAGCATGATAATCCAGTAATGGAAATCTCGCGAGGATCTAGCATGCTCAGGGTACTTCAACTGTATAAGGATCGTCTGAGCCAATTCCTCAGCCAGTTGAAGATGATGCACTCGCAAGTATTGTTCACGTTCGCGGCGAGTCAAAAGAGCTCTCCCGATGGTCTGGAAAAGTGGGAACGTAGCGGGCATCAATGAATGTAACAACAACCGGAGAGTCCTGAAATTTTTATACCGAGGACTAGATTGCTCATCCTTGGAGAGGCTGTCATTAGAACTGCTAGGCAGTTTCCACAGAGCAGCGGATGACAAGACATCTGGCAAATTCGAGTCCTCGGGTTCAGCAGTGGCTGCGGCGACGGCAGTACTGTTGCCATCCCCTGAAACAGAGTTACCATTTGACGGGCCCTGTCGATCCGTAGGTTGGTTTTGCTTTCTAGACCACCAATATTCAGGGACGTTGCTAGAAATAGCGGCCTCTTCTAGGACCACAACGCGCAGGAGCGGACCAAGGGTCTTTACCAGTCGCGTGTAATAGTCGAAAACAACTACAGGATGTAGTGCGTGGGATCTAGACGAATAGGGAAAGCATTGGTAGGTAGTTTTAATCAGAGACTGAACGTTCAAGATCGCTTTCGCCAATCGAGTGCCCTGAGCATACCGCCGAACGTCATTTCCGGCAGGGTCCGCCAGACTCATATCAGCATCCTTGAGGAACGGTGAGAAGTAGGTGCCCACCTCTGCGGCCTCAACGACGGGCTGAAGCTCGTCGATTGCGGCCTGCGTCCGTTTTAACAAGGAGGGGAGGCCAAGAATCGGCGAAGTCTCAATCAATGTAGAGAGAACCGACTGCAAATGCCGAGACGCTACCGAATCTCCGAAATCATGCGGTAGACTCGGTGAGGTAACGAGGTCAAGGAGTAACTCAATCCCGCCATTGTTAATCAAATTCATCTTCAAGTTTTGGTTGCCGATGTATTGTGACAGGAAGTTAGCAATGGCATAGATGTAGGGGGTTATAGAAGATGAATCAACCACATCGTTTGTGGGGGATAGCTCATCATCTTCTGTCTGTTGTACGTGTGCATCCGTCATCTCGACATCAGCATCGTCGACTGCAGAAATAACCTCCTTGCCCTTGCCTTTATCTGAAACTGGCTGAGGTTCACTCAATATTCTTTCGTTGGCCATGACGACTCGACCTGCCTGATCTTTCACAAGTAGCTTAGCTCCCCATTGAGCATCTCTAGCCTTGACACGGGCCAGATGAGCAACCCGAGCAACCATGTCTAGTACGGCATTTGCTATGGCAGGTCTAAGAGACGGATGGTGACGCGCAAGTTCGTCGAAATTTCCGCCGACGTTTTGTGCAACGTTCTCATCCGCCGCCATTACTCGGATGTGTTCCGGACTCTCGAATATCTCGAAGTAGCTATCGAAAGCACGAGAGGAAACAACCATCTTCATACCAAGATTATTCAACGAAATCGCATTAAAGATAGTCGGTATCATCGTAATGGGTTCCGAATTGGGCAAAATACCACGAGCCAAACCATCGCGTACTGCTTCTAGAGTCTCCCGCGGCGGAGGGTGCGGTCGACTGTCAGGTTCAAGGAGATCAGGCGTATGGTCATCTGCATCCGATCCCGGTGTATCATCTCGATTCGCGTTCCGGCCCGAGTCTGTTCCACTGGGTTGTCCCGTAGATACTTGACGACCGGTCAAAGCCTGGAGATAGCTCTGCACCAGCCCAGCCTCGGAGATGGCGGCAAAGCTGGTAGGGTCGTTGTTGAGGAAATCACCCAGAATAATAACAGCATTAGTCCACACTATGGAGCCGAATCTTGCCATGTTCTCAATGATCTCGCGAATGCTGCGGAGCAGTGCAGATTTGTCGACTAGGTTCCTCAGCAATCGATCAGTATTGCCACCGAAAGCATAGGCATTTGACATTAGATGATGAATAAACTTCAAGAGAAACTTGAGGTTTTGCTGCTGATAGAACGGTATCTCGTAATCCACAACTTGAGACCGATGCGTTGTGGGCGTTCCTTTACCCTCGGCAGCCAACTTCTCTGCAAGTTCAACTTCATGAGTAACTAGGTTGGTCATGGCCTCAAGGCCGTCGGCATTTATCAACGTCTGGAACGAGCTTTGCACGTTGTACACGAGACTGTCTAAAAATCCTACCAAAGTGCCGTAAGTGCGCTCGGCTATGTTGGACCTAATGTTGAGAATCTCGACCATAATTTCCAACAATCCGGCCGAGATGATCTCAGGCATGTTACGTGATGTGTTATTAGCCATGGCCATCGTGATATGAAGCGTCAGAGAAAAGAGGTTGTCACGCCATTCGTCCTCTTCACTCCATTGCTCTCCAGAATCGTCATTTTTCATCTCGGCTACCGCCTTCCTAATGACGTAAAGCAACACACCGTGGTTCACACTCGCATTCAGAGCAGAGAATATATCAGGTAATTTGTGATGAAAACCCGAGATAGCCTCCAGCAGTGAAAATGCGATCGATTGCAAATCGATGGGCACCACTGCAGCCCCGTCAGTGGCGGGGTGGATCAGTTCCGCAAGTTGATACACGAGCTGGAACCGTCGCGGCTCATCGTTATCTTGCTTAAGGACCTTCTCGATGAATGCAGGTTCTATATGAATATACGCCAGGTTTTGGATAGCTAACAGGCGCACCTTGAGTGCTAGTCGTCGAGATTCAACTGACTCTGTGAGGGCCTTGGCAATCCTAAGACGGTTCAGAAGCTCATATTCGGTTTCCTTGGGGAGGTCTGTGGGTGCCTGAGAAAGAAGCTGAGAGATTGGCGTTGAACACACTGTGGCATGAGGTATCTCCAGAGACTTCTGACCAGGAGGGCTGCCTTCGTCCCGTCCCACAACCGGAGACCGAGAGACGGAAGCTGCAGTATCCTCCGATGCGCCTTGGCGGCTCGTACGAGGAGCGGACTGCGGGGCAGCCGATGTACTACTCCGCCTCAAAGGCGTCGGCGTCGAAGGCATATTCGAGGAAGTACCTCGTTCGGGCAGGGACTGTTGAGGTGGCCCTTGTGATGTATCCGATGTAGGGTAGTAGGTAAGCTTCAAATCGCCCCAGCCGTCCCAGCGGGCCTTCGAGCTGGCATCACCAGCAGGATCTGCTTTGGCAAGAGCGCACAGATCGTTCGCATACATGGTGGCCACATTCTTAAGACTTCCGCTATGGGCCTTCTCTTTGCCTTTACTGGCAGAAATCGGTGTGGATAGTGATGCAGACTCTAGCGATCTAGAGAGAGGTGTCTTGACGAAGGGTTGGGCAAGTTGCTGAACACGGTCAAGGTCAATGTTGTAGTGATTTGATAAGAGAGTGGTGTGGACTTGTCGAGTTGTCATGCCGTGGATGCGCTTGACTGACGCCTGGTAACGCTGGGCTAATTCCACACCAACATCGAGAGTAGCGCAGATGATGGAAAGATCTGTGCTGTACAGAAGATCATTCAAGTGTGAACTGCTAGCATATATGCTGCGATTGCCGCAGTGGTCCAGGAGCATCTGAGTGAACTTCAGAATAGCCACAATAAGACGGACATCGCCATCTTTGCTATACCCCAGCTCCGAAAGCTCGTCCAACGCGCTCGACTGGTCTTCGCCATGTTCGGCAGACACAGGACCCAGTAAAACTTCGCAGCCGAAATCTCTCGTTTGGGGGCCCTCATTCAGCTTGTAGATGGAACAGAACGATTCCAGGAGTTCGTCGAATCGATTCAGAAGAGGTATCCAGTGATACAAGTCGCCTCTCGGGAAAGGCCATCGTGAAGGGAATGTGGCAAGGGCTTTAGGTAAATGAGGTACGGATACGGAGGTGGCATTATCGATAAACTCCTCTAGCCACTCGGACTGGAAAGGTAAGTCAGTAAGACGTAGAGTACGAAGGATGCTACACAGGAGGGACACTCACCAGAGTCTCCTTGTGCTTAGGCTGGATAGCCTTGGCTATCTTCCCCATGGTGAAAGCAGGGGCGGCAGAGCCGCAAAGAATGTGGTCAGCTCCCCCTCCACTACCAAGGTTCCAATAATGGACGACGACAACTTGACTTGCCGCACGGGAGCGTCCAAATTAGCTTGGACGGCTCCTCTCGTACAATGTTGCTCGTTGCGATTTGTCCTTGGTACACAAGGTGGGGTGACGAAACCTAGTAAAACTAGCGATCACCTCCGAATGTCAGCCTTGCGAATTATGCTAGCTCAACGAGCTTCGTCTGCGGACTTTGCAAGCTCAGTCGAGGAACGATAGAGTGTGTAGAAGGCGCACGTCGCACTGTCGCGAAGACACAAAGTGTTTAGTAGGACGGAGGAGGTGGATGGTGCGCGGGTGAGGGGTTACGGATGATGATGATGTGAGGCGTAGATACGATTTCGGCACGGCTGTCAGGAAGGTGGAAGAAAGTCGGTCCAAGCGGGTGCAGGCCGTTGTACCGTTGCTATTCCAGGTCCTGGAGAGACGTGATGAATCGGGGTGGATAGCGGGGGAGAAGTAATACAGTCCGCTTCGGAATGTCTAGTAATTTGCCTGGTGGTCTCGTGGTCGAGATGCAAATTGGTGATGATGGGTTGTTGAAAGGAAAGAAAAAAATTGGTAGGTTTACCTAGCAGGTAGTTTTTAGATGTTTGAAAGCTCTCGCGGTTGATCGGCCACTGCCTTTTGCGTAATGATTGCGGTGTGGGGCAACAGCGCTTGCCTCAAGGCACGAAGCCCTCCTAAGGTGGGGCTGTCGGGTAACCCGTGAGTCCTTAAAGGTAGCTGGAGCAACTACGTAACCAGCCTGTGGGCACCTACCTTGCGGTACCAGGGGCACTAAGCAAAGCTGTGCCTAAATCACTAGAGTTCTCATCAATCACCTTCCCTGCACCTGTGCCTCGCAGCTACAAGTTTGCTATTGTCTTTGATAGTTTATTGTCTACGCGAATATCGAATATCCCCCCAACAATACCTATGTACATATCGAGGTCGTAGATTTGACACCAAACACTGATCTGTTCTATCGCTTGAGCAGGAACAGAAACAGGAACAGGAACAAATACATTGATGCATCATTTGAAATTTTCAAATCGCAGCCCAACGTTCAAACAAACCGACAAATCACTATCGCCTGCATATATCGAGTTTATATACATACAAATGGAGACCCCGTTGCTGCCCAGGAACACTTGTCCAAGACCTTATTCGATCCCACGTCGAATCGCCAAGGCTTATTTCCTGGGTTAGGTATTCATTATCTCTGTGCATGAGGATATCTAGAGATGGTTAATGCATAGGACTTCTAACATCCATATGTAGATTGTTAGGTACTTTCCCTAGCTATGTATGATATAGAAGGAAACGTGAACATCGATCATCCATGTACCGAAGTCTATCTGTTCCATCAATGATTTTGGTAAACCACCCGAAGTCGACACCTAAATCTATTATTAAACAGGTATCCACGTAGAGTAACATCAGCTAGTGGTGCCCTGAATTGGTAAGAATTATAATCACTACTAAAAGAAGCTTTTCTCAATCAGTCGGGCTTGTGGTTTAGTGGTATAATACTCCCTTAGCATGGGAGTGGTCCGGGGTTCGATTCCCCGCGAGTCCATCATGAGAGGTTAAATTCCTCTTATACCACCATCTTTTTTTTTTCCTTTTTTCTATCCTTGAATTGCTACTCACGAGAGTCCATTTAACTATTTCCTATGATTTTTAGGATAGGGACATTAAGAGAGAGGTAGGTAGGTAGTTATCACTAATACGAATGTTTCGGATTTTAAAATTCTTAGATTGGCCTGCTCTATAAACTCGAAAATAATGAAATTTCCTCGCAGTTGATCAACTTATAACTTCAATGGCTGGGCTCCCGACTTTCTTTCTTCTCCTTTTTCTCCTTTTCTTTATTTTGGTTTAACCATAACGACCCCAAACAATTAATACTATCAGGCCAACCATCAAACTTGCTTCTTAAACTCCTCATACTGCTCATAAACCGCCTTCTCAAACAGCCCCTCCAAGCGACTAACCCTAACGTCTCCCGCGGGGACCACATTCGTGAACAATGTGCCGCAGAGTCCGGCAGTCCTGTCGATCCACCAGATCAGGTTCGGCAGTCCGCCCCAAGACATAGTCCCGGCCCTCCGTCTTCCCGGCTCGTCCCTCGTGCCTATCTCGCCGCCGAGCCCGTGGTCCAGCACTTGATAGTCCATGTCGAACGAGTTGGCATACACGCGCCGGGCTATGTCGATAGTCCTGATCTGGTGGTTCATGCTCGCCTTGGCCTCGGGCCCGAGCTGC
>JAOWAP010000010.1:1835433-1851640 GCA_028565235.1 Hypoxylon lenormandii
CGCGTCCTCAACTCGTACTGGATCAACCAGGACTCGACCTACAAGTACTACGAGGTGATCCTCGTCGACCCCCAGCACAAGGCCATCCGCCAGGACCCGCGTATCAACTGGATCGTCAACCCCGTCCACAAGCACCGCGAGGCCCGTGGTCTCACCGCTACCGGCAAGAAGTCGCGTGGTCTCAACAAGGGCCACCGCTACAACAAGACCAAAGCCGGCCGCAGAAAGACCTGGAAGAGACACAACACCCTGTCTCTGTGGCGCTACCGATGAGCGTGTGCTAGAGGTGGCGGCTAAGGGGAGGATGATGGCTTGGTCGTGGTTACGACATGCAACGAGGTCTTTCTTCACGGTCAATAGGGCATGCGTCTGGCTCATGAATTCTGCCTGGAGTTACTCTACATAGTTGAGAAAGGAATGAAAAAATTCTTTCTAGGGACGAAAAGCCTTTGATTCAGATCCATTAAGTTTTCTTGGTCTCCTTTTGCATACTTGGGTGACATGTTCCATCTAGTCTAGTGTACGCCTTACTAGATATCCCCTCGAGTCTTTCCCAATATGAGTCAAAATGATATCTATGTAAAGTATATATGTAGGCAGCACCATAGGTGTCAGGACTTCGATTTAACCCTTCTGTTCCTTATGTGTAGCACGTACATACTCCGCCTTATAGACATAGACTCGCCCCCTCGAACTCAGAGCTTGGTGATAGTCGTAGTCGGGTCGGCAGAACGAACATCAGTAGGAGGGAGGTTACGTAGAAAGATAGATGGTTTGGGCATTTCCTAAACAAACGTGTTGGTATTTGCTAGCTTCTCATCCGTATATTCAGTTGGTTAGACGAACGATCTTTGTTCGTAGGGGTGGTCTATGTACAATATCGCTTCCTTTTCCCTCGTGCTAGACAGACAGACTTAGCCGTGACGCTTTAGCGAGCAGCTGGAAGTGGAGGTAGGAAGATTTGGAGGTCGATTGTGAGTTGAGGAGAGGAAACGGTTTGGAAGCGAGGAGTAGGGTTGGAAGTTGGCATTCTTGATACCATGGCTTGGTGTTTGAAGAACCCGAAATGCTAAGCGGTGGCTTTAGCCCTCGACCGGAATGGCGAGTTGTCAAGGTGGAAAAATATACCATATGTAACCTACCATAGTAGCTGATGATGAGATATATCCGAGTGATGGATGCCATGGGTTTTCCTACCTTCTATCACTACAGGCGGACAACCTAATATTTCCTGTAAATGTCAAGAGTTAATCATCCTCACCGCGCAAGCATGTACCGAAAGCAAAGTGTATTTTGTGTCTTCTTGTATTGAGGGACTATCTGCAAAGTACAGGCAAAGATGGGATTTTTCCTGACTTCCTATCTACCTATGGAAAGGCCAAGGACCAAATAGTCCGCCTATTGCCAAACCAAGCCAAGCCAGATAGGCAAGATCCCATCAACGGGGGGAGAAGAAGACATCGCAAAATCAAATCCTAGTGATTTAGACGTGCTCCTCTCACGGAAGCACAAAGCCAATCAATGCGCGCGCAGAGGCACCTATTTATCCCCACCAATATGTTGCCTTGGTCTTATACTCTGCGCCGCACCCGATACACATATACAGGATCTCGGTCAACCACCAGCCCATTCCGCAAAGCCCTGGGAAGGTGATGTGGTATATGTATCGTGGAGACCAGCAAAAAAGGTATGCATGCTGCCACCAGCAAATGTTCGCACAAGTCGAGGCTTTCTGGAAAGACAACCGGTCGGAAGCGGAAGGTCCACAGATGGCGAGCGACGAATTAGGTACGAGCATATGCCTATCCGTAGTAGAGCATACGTGATGTCGGTATGTAATCAACATCACAAGGCGTGGGGTCTCGAATTGTCATCGCCAACGAGTGATACCAGAGCCGTAGTAAGGCGATTCGTGACTCTGGTCGAAAGGAAATACCGAAAAAAAGGAAAGAGAAAAAGAAACGAAAGTCTATGCCGAGGTGCTTTTTTTCTTGAGTACAGTGGTACAGGCCACATTCGGGAGGTAGAGGGTGAAGGTTTAGGGGTGTATAGATTGCAAGCTTGTCGTAATTTGGACGAGCTGACAATCTTTCATCACCCTATCGTTCGAATCGCGTGTCGTGCGTAATGTACAGGGCGATTCATAGAACGATGAATATTAGTGAAGCTGATTTGCAACACCATAATGCAGGTGAAATTGTGTCATTCCATAGTACAAGAATGGGAGGAGAATGTGGCGGGTGAAAAGTGAAATTAGACTGTCATCAAGCTCGTAGGAAACATCATTCATGCTTTGTGGAGAGTCACTGAGACTGTGTAACCGGTGATTAAGTAGAGAGTTGCCCGAAATGATAATCGTGACTGTCATATCCGAGGTCGTGATATTCATATCGTTACAAGTGTCGTGACCGCCATTCGCGAGACAAGTGTCTAGATGAAGCCTCCATTCTCGCTAGGACTGCCATTGACATTGACACCAGCACCAGGGTAAGTAGAGTACTGGGTTAGTCGCGGCGGCTGGGGAGGGGGGTGGGAATTGACACCTGCCACGCCCAGGGTGGTGTTGGATGGGTATGGCATCCTGCCACGAGTGCCGTTAAGGCCGTTGTAGAGACCAGCCGGGATCGGGCCCGGGTTGGGGATGGTTCGACTCTGAGGAGGCGGGGGAGCGCGAATGGAAACCTGGCCCTGGGAGCCATCAGCTGCAGTCGTCTGTACATTGCCGCTATTGACGCCACGAGTATCGTGCTGCTGAATCTTGGCTTGGAGGCGGCGGCCGTAGGGTGTGTGTCTGATGGCAGGGAGGAGAGGTCGGATAGCCTCAACTAGCATCATCTTCTTGGTCTGAGTGGCATGCTCCAACGCCGTTTGAACGACGTAGTTGCCAAAGTTGTCCCGCAGAAGGCGATCCATCTCGCCAGGACTAAGAAGTTCATTAACCATCAGGTCCTTGGAGTCCTCATTGCCACAACGGAGGCACTTCTCGATCACATTAGAGCTGAACTTGTGTCGGGAAAGCTGACAGATTCTGCCGCGGAACTGCTGAACCAACGGCTCGGTGAAGGCAGTGTCGTTCAGATCAATTATATACTGAACCACATAGTTGCCAAAGGGATCCTGCACCAGGCGCGTGGCGTTCTCGGTGATCTTGGAAATCAGCCACATCTTCTGATCCCCGGAAGCATGGTCGATGCAGCGTTGGAGAACGCAGCAACCGTGGCGATGAGTGCCAACATCGATACATCTGTTGCCAACCGCAGTGAAGATGAACTGAGCACTCTGGGCACTAAGCTTATTGAGACACTTCTGGATCACGTGGTTGCCATTGATGTCCTGGATGAGCTCTACAACCCTGCCGCCCAATGCTTGGATGATTAGCTGGACGTGAGTCCCAGTCGAGACGGACTCGATCATCTTCTGCAATGCGCGAGTACCATGTGCGTTCTTCGCAATCTCCACCATCTTAGGAGATGCGTTCTGAATCAGCACGGTACGCTCATCGTCGTTACAATACTCGAGAAGCTTCTGGCACAAGTAATTACCGAACGGATCTGTCATGAGATCGACGATGTGCTGGTTTGTCTCTTGCCAAATCATATGGACCTGCTCAGGCACTCGGTTCTCTAGCTGCTTCTGCAAATATCGACAACCAAACTGATCCTTGCAGAGACCGTAGATTTGACCAGCGGCCTGCTCCAGAGACATGTTCGCATAGCGGTTCATGGCCTCGCTGTCTTGGGCTCGGCGCTGCTGGATGACGCGCTGCTGCGAGTCGCGGGGTTGCGTAGAGCCTTGGTAGACGGGACCATAGGGGCCGTAGTTCTGCGGGGGGAAGTTGTTCATGCCCATGTTCTGGATGCCCATGGTGAGCATGTTCATGCCGTACCCATTGCCGTTCGGGTTGTTCTGGCCATATCCGTTGTAGAACTGTTGGTTATAACCGTGAGGAGGCAAGCCAGAAGAGGGAGCTCCGGCAGAAGCAGGTGCCTGACCGGCAGCCTGGCTAGAAGCGATGGGACCAAACGCAGGAGCGTTACCTTGCAGGGCCGATTGAATAGTGGGGAATGCTGCACCAGCCTGGTTGGCAGCGATATGGGTGTCAGCAGAAAGCTCACGGCTGTGACGCTTGACTCCGGTCGGGACGCCATTAGGGAATCGACCAATGCTTGCGTTGTGGTGATGAAGGTGGTTATTGGCATGCGCATTCGCATTGGTGGAGGGAGTCATAGTAGCGCTGGAGACGCTCTTGATGGTAGGCACCTCACCTGCAGAGAACGAGGTCTGCAGCTTAGGAGGGGTCGCCAGCACTGAACTGGACGAGGGCGACATGGTCGCAGTAGTAGCAGAATCAGGAGTAACGTCTCTGTACTGACTCATGTCGAGAGAGTGGCGAAAAGATCGCGAAGCGATAGAGCTGGTGTCAGTCGACGATCCAGACTGACCAGTAACACTGGTATCAGGAGTATTCAGTTGGGATGATCCCAAAGTAGTCAGGCTTTGCTGCTGTCGGTGACGCGACATGTTTCCCCAACCGTTGGTAGGAGTGGTCTCACCACTTGGAAGTTGGGATGCAAGATCTACTGCAGCAGAAGAAGCAGACAGCTATCGCGCAATACAATTAGTACCAGTTCAGAGCCTAGTAGGACAGGTTATGCAGGCAATAAATGCAAGGTACAGAAGTGAAATGGTTTGTGACAGATGATTTCTGGAAGGGAAGGCAAAAGAAATAAATAGTGAGACAGAAATTCTCCTAAGGAAAAAACACCTTAACGACCAAGGCCATGTGGGTTGTGTGTGTTGTGCTTAGGCGATTTTTTGTATTTTGCAAAACCGTTGCCCAGCGGCGGAAGCACAGGTAAGTCGCGTTTTCCCCTTATCTGCAACGTCGAGACCTCAAATTTGACAACACAAACCCACACACTGTGCAAGGTACCTAATTACCCGACTAACAATAGGATAACAATAGGATAGGAGTGGGGGCAGGCGTGAATGTGAATGGAAACACGGTGCAAATTGTGTGAACAATGGCAACGGTTGTCATGAAAAAAGGGTGTCACGTGTCACGTGTTACTTACTACATTCGGGTTTCCCTTCTGTGCATAGAGCTGGGGGAAATTGTCCTCGTTTGCGTCCATACTGGCGAAGCTGTTCAGATCGATAGAGGATTCGTCGTCTCTGAACAGAAAACCAGCCGTGTTGGTTTGATCAATGTTATCGTAGAGATTTCCACGACGAGTGACTGGCATCGAATACCGGTTGAGACTGAGAAATTTCTCAAGTTAGTGAGGCTCAATAACGCCTGTATGTACGTAGACAAGAAAGAGTACAGGACTGGATGCTGTGGAATGATATGGGAGTGTAGTAGCTGTGGATTTATCTGGATGAAGTGGTTCTTGAGAAGTGATAACAGCTAGACCTGGTCAAGAGTTGAGAAGGCAGGTATGTAGCTGTGGGCAAGGTGGATGGGATGGGAGATTGTTGAAGGGTGAAGGTATTTTTATTTTTATTTTCTCAAGAGCAAGTGAGGAAAGTGGTTGTGGAAAGGAGTGGCAGAAAAAAAAAAGGTGGTGTATCAATGTACAATAGGGTTGTGGACAGTAGGGTGAGACGTAAAACGACTTGCAATTCCTGTTGGGCTGGAGAGGAGGCTGTTGGAAATGGAGGTTATTCGCCGCAAATATCTCACTGAGACCTGTGACGGTGACTACCCACCAAACCCTCATCAATTGAAGAAGCAACCACGATCAAGTAACCAAAGAGGAATACAAGGCAACCGTAGGAGCCCTTAACAATTTTTGTCCACCCACTGCCGCTGAAATTACATGACTTCTCACACCGTGAGCTCAAATTTCTTAAGCGATAAAGGTACCCAAGTACCAGTACCACGGTTTGGTTCAAACCAAGTAAGATATCGAGGGTAAGTTTGCTATATACAAAAGGAAGTAACGACTGATAATAAGAAAAGATGGGCTATCAGGAGTATTACACTTACGCATTAGTTGATCGATGACTAGTAGGGTCCTGGCGGAGTGCCTCTTCCTTTTCATCTTCGTCGCTGTTTCTTCGAGAACCCGGCACAGAACGCGATGGGAGAGGATCATCAAAGAATCGGGATTGGAGAATACCTGATTGAGGAGACGTGAGTTGCGAACCAGATCTCCCAGATCGAGTGGTGAAGAGTCCCGGCGGTGAGACCAAGCCGAGGCTGGGAGTCGAATATCGATTAGGGCGAGAGAACATGGTAGGGAATCCTGAACTCGTCTCCCGATACTCAGGCGGCGTCGTCGGTTCCGACTGGTGACCCGTCATGGCTATACCATTTCCTCGACCTAGATCCTCCTGCATCTGAGCAATATCGAATTCGTCCCGCCGCTGCTGCTGGTCCAACTTATGCATCTCGGCCTCGAAGCGCCGCTTCTGTTCGCGAAGCTTCTCATACTCGATCTTCTTTTTCTCTAACTGCACAATTCGTGAGCGTCAACTCGATAACATCAGAAAAAAACGGCAATGGAAAGCAGCAACAAATATGGAGCACACGCGCAGACATGCGACTTTAGACATATGACCCCGGACCGCAGTTGACAAAAGGGCAGCCTTACCAGTTGTACTTTATACTGCGTCTAGGTTGGCCAATGTCAGCTGCGGGTTTCACAAGAGCGAGACATTCAATTAAGAGGATTGAGACATGGTCGGAATAGTTCCAACATTGGCCCCAGCTACACATTCACGCCGGGTCATACTACCTAGCGCGACAATTCAGACGTTTGGAAGTAACTCACGGCAGTGTATTCTTGGGGTTCGGGCAATCGCTGGGTGGATATAGTTGACAATGTTGGTACACGCCCCGAGTCGGTAGTGAATCGTCGAGGCAAAGTGGTTCGAGGATCTTGCGAGACTGGCTGAGGCATGGGCCTGCCATTTCTCTGGGGTGAGACAAGAGAATTCATCGGCGCCTCGTTCCTCGGAGACTGCTGAGTGCGAAAACGGTATTCATCCATGATAATCTGTTGTTACAACACCGAAAAGCTTTCGTACAGGCCAAATTGGCAATCACCGGTTTTCGTTCTTCTATAAACTGCGGATCCAGAGAGCGACGGTCAGCAAATATCCTTCCTAATAACGCGAAGCGCAAGAAGCCAACAACCAAGTTTGCCCTCTCTCTCTCGACGACAGTTCAATGCGGGGAGGTTTCAGAAAAAGGATAGCAAGCAAGTCTCGCGCCGTAATTCGCATGTGTTGTATTGCGTGGCCGCCACATATCCCTCGTCCAGCAACCCGACTCGCGCTGACCTGACGATGTTTCTAGGGGTCTAGGGTCTAAGGTCTAAGGGGGGGTATCGGAGAGAGTGTTGTTTTGGGGGGATCTTAGGAATGCGAAATCATTTTACTCACCTTTGATGAGAACAACTATAGCACAAAACGCAGAAATGCGGCCCTGGAGAGCCAGGAGCGGCAGCGAAGCACGGGAAGAAAAAAAAGTGTGCAAAATCGCGAATGCAAGAAAAAATAAATGAGTGTGGAGTTGTGCGAAGAGAAGGAGATTCAAATGTTTCAATTGCTTCGAGTGGACGAAGGCACAGGGAGGTTAGACCTTAGCAGCTTAGCTGGAGGAACAAAGGCGCGCGACCAATGCAAAAAACGAACCAACCCATTCTTCTGCTTCAGTTCCACCCCCTGGTCGAACCCTCTGGGCTCTCTGGGCTCTCTCTGGCTCTTCTGGCTCTGCCCTGGTCCAAGTCTCCAGACTCTCAGGGATCCGGTCCTTAAGCGATTTCATCAACTTACCGTGCCACTCGTATGTATACCGATGTAGCGGATGCCCGTCAAGAATACAAGATATACAAGGAGTATACATGCACTTTTTAGTGGGCTACAGTGGGTGTCTTCGGTCTCCACGTCTTGTGCAATATGTACATGCCTACGCCTCTTGTAGGCATGTATGTACATACATAAAACCCCTCCTATCCTCCTCCGTTATCCCTATCCCTGGTTTTTCTAACCCACCTTGATAGAGCCTAACGTTACGTGTACTACCAGGTAGACACATACAACTGCGGCGTACATACGGCTATAATTATGTACCTATCTCTTGCAATTCATTCATCCATGTATATGTTATTTCCTTCAGCAGGAGGTATATTTGACAAATCGTGAACAGCTTCGCAGTATACTAGCCCATAACCCCGAAAACCGAGCATGGAAGTGTAGGTGTAGGTTTCACGAGCCGTCAGGCATTGGCTTCACCTACCTTTTCTCGGGTACGTACATGTGTGAGAACCATCCACCTATCGACTCCTGCCTAATACTAAGCGACAAGATACGGTATAAGCATTGGCTTATTTGGCTTATATATAAAAATCTGTAACTATGCGCCATTACCTGGCCTAGGTAGGCAGACGCGGCTTCATAGCGTATCATAGCAAAGTTATCTAAGGGTCCTCGTTCCCCTTTTCCTAAGGGAACTTGGTGCTGGTCGCGAACTCTAACCGCAGGCTTGGATCCCAGAAGGTGGAGTTGAGGGCCAGACCTAACCCATAGGTTAGGTACGCAAGAAGAGACGGCTTCGGTGCTAATAGTTTCGATGAAACGCCTGCGCTTATAAGGTAGCCTTAACTCCATTGTACATACATCCTACAGACTCTTATGCTGTACTCGCGAATACTTGGTGGATATTTCAATTCATGTTGTTAAAGGCAGGTAAAAGCGAATCTGATAGATCTATCATAAATGTCAGTCCCCCACTACTACGTAATATGTCTCCATGGCTGTCGCAACGGATCTAAATGCCGTTAATCTCTAAAAGGTATGTTATTGTCCCGGGTACCCCTGACGTTGTTAGGTAACTGGGATAGCTCTCCAAACTAGAGGGGAGCCGTTAAGCGGTGAGCGGAAACCCTTACCTGTCGCCTGTCACAAGAGTTCAGTCGACGGACAAGCCAGCCACCCGTTCTTTGGCTTCGGCCGGCCGTTTCACAGTCACTTCTCACTTTCTTGCTTCGTTGACTTACAGATTAGTGCGGGGGACCATCTGAATTGCAGATAATTACGAATCTCAAGCCCATCATCCATCATGATGGGCATTGGAAAAGAGACTCCTTCATATACATAGTAGCGGTTGGAACCGAACGGGTACACACAAACACGTTTAGACTCGCCTCAGCTCGATCCAACCCAGCTCGATGTATGAGATGATTCATCCGTCCATCTTTTATTCCCGTTCGGTTACCCAATGCCGTCTTGCCCCCCAAAAGCTCCGTCAGGGTCTACATGCGTATTATCAGACGGTATATATCTGCTCTGTCCCCCGGTTCGACAAACTCCAAAGGCATGGCATAGTATGCATGCAGGAGGACAAGAGGTGACAAAGGTGTAAATTAGGAGTATACATCAACGAATTTTGATTGGCCGAGTCTCTTATCCACGTTTGCTAAGAGACGGCTTTTCATGGGCCTTTCTGCATAACGGTCCTCGAAAAAAAAGTCTATGTTAGGTACTATGTATATTGGAAGCGGGCTCACTGTGCTGAACTCGACCTGGCGCATTTACCCGGTGTACGGGCGAGAGACTAGAGCTACCAATGGACAATATCTTGGAATAGCAACACTGGGAGCGTACTGCACAACGGTGTCCGAGTGTTTGAGACATTGTCCAATATTCATTAGAACGTCGTGCTGAGCTGGTGCTGGTTGGTAACCTACCCCCTAGGGTAACGCAAAGTATTGCAGAGGATAGTTCTCTTCCGAGCCACGTTCATCCGGTGCTTGCTCCGGTCTGTTTACGAATGTCAAGCAGAGTTTGTGCGACACCACTTGACATCTTGCCAGATGTGTCTCCTGCATCTGCTTCCAGCCGTAGGGTCCATCCTCTTGGTGTTTCGGATCAAGCCTAGGTCTCTTTGCTTTTATCGAAGTGCTTTCTAGCGCGGCTCCAATAGTAATGGATCCTGAATATGCCTGCTTCTTTCCCCCTCTCCTTCTCTTTCCCTTATTATAGCCATCATGAATATTTCCTCTTGTAATTTCTATGGCTTGCCGTTCTCGCATTTATTGCCGAGACTACTCGGCGTCTAATAATTTGGAGTTGTGAGCATCCCTCGGCGTGAGACTGCCATCTTCCTAGACTCTATAGAGAGATGATCGCCAAACTCAGGATACTCCATGAGTTACGGTTTACAATTGGTTATCAACGTAACTGCCCTAGTGGCGACATCCAGAACGTTTGAAATACTGTTACGACGGGTCAGACCCTTAGCTACCTGCCACCTACCAAGCAATCTACATAGTGGTTTGGGCGGCTACGCAGAGAAAACCCCATCCTTGTTCGGCTCACCGACTTTTTGCCCAGACACGGAGAAGCTACCTGCCCTAGTGAGTCTGCACGTCACCCAACCAGCCAGCCAGCCAGCCCGGGAAAAGAGCACGTCTTCCCGGATACTCAGATACTTGGACCTTTGTACCACGATGTGCGCTTGTGGCTTACATATATTCGACTCAGCAGGTCGGCATCTATGAGCCGTTAGAGGGACTATATACGTACCTCTATAAAATACCTACCTACGGAACTCTGATTCGGAAACTCCCATAAGCTGATGCTGAGTCGCGAAGTAGAGCACGAGGCTCGGAAACAAAAGAAGATCTAGATGCGTGCTTAGGGCGATCTTTCATGACGGGCCGAGTCTGGAACTGGCCTGGCAGCCTGGGTAGGTCGATGATATTACCAACGAAGGCGTATTGGGTAGGCACATGGACGATCTCACGATATAAGTCTACACAGCAGTAGTATATTTGCTTGATTCGTCGAGCATCCCTGCCTCCCGACCCCCAAACCCCTCTTTGTATGCTTCTCATCAAACGGCCATTTGAAATATGACGAAATACATATATGCATTATACTCTACCTTTTGCACCCTACGGTACGAAACAAAAAACCGAAAAAAATCACCACTCTTGGCTGCTTAAAACATGTTACCTAGGTGGATGAGGCGACTTCACAAGCAGGACAGGCCAATGCATGGCGGATCGATCTGCCAGCACAGCGTATAGCCTCCTGCAGTGAATCTGCGGGCAAGCTGCAGAAGCAGTCGAGACGAGGGGCAGCAACTCTGTAAGAACGACGATGGAGGGCGATGGAGGGGTAAAGAGGGGCACAAATGGCTCATTTACATAGTAGATGGATGAGCTTGGTCCTTGGCAATTCGACCAATCCCCCATTGACCCATTCGTTGGAAATCTTTACGCATGTACTGTTCCATCCTTGCGTCCCTAATGGGCTACTACATATGTGGTGTGGTAGGAAGACGGTAGGTATGGGATGTACTCGAATAAAAATAGAGATACTCCCAACTAGGGGGGTACATAGGCACGGAGGTAGTAGACGACAAGAAACGACCAAGTGATGTGAGCGAATGACGATATTCTTGTATTTTTGTATTATATGATGAACCGCTAGCTGATGATCGTATGTAAGTAATATGATTATGGCTGCTTCATACATTAGGTATGTAGAAAACTGATCTCATCTAAAACATGAGGATAGGAGTGATTTTCGGATTGCCAAAGCTGGCATCCGTCAAATTGTAGGGATAACGAAAATAAATCTCCGGAAATCGAATCTACAACTTTAACCCCAAACCCCATGGAGTCTCCCATGCTCAAAAGACCCATAATAAAGACCTCTTTAATTGGGTTAACCAAGCGGTTTTACCTAACGAGGTAAGATCCCAAAATCCCTGCTAGTACGGGAACATTTCTTAATCCAAAGTGAGCTAGTCTAGGTCGGGATTGGTTAAAGCACGGACCATTGGAAATCCCAGCAACGTGGTTAGCACCGGCTCACATTTTTGAGGTCCGAGCTTCTTTGCACTTATGTAATTCGAGAACAGCTCGAGCTCAGAACCTTAACAACCTCGAGGTACCTAGGTACTTAGAAGTCATAGCTCTTTTTTTTTTCTTTGGTGGGGGACGCCTCGCCGCCGCAAAAGCTTCTATCATTTCAAGGACGAGGCTGATCTTTTGACTCATCTCACGTTCTTCTCGCACTCTTCTCAAACCTCTCAATTCAAACATCCAGAACCGCATGAAGATGCTTAACCGTCAAGATGCCTTACATCGATGACGGATTTGAAGCTCTCCTAGAGCCCTTCTACAACGGCAAGAAATTGACAGACTCCATCTCAACTGTCGACGACAAGCAACAGCTACTTCCAGCCTTCTTAAAAGTCAAGGGTATGTACATCTTCGTGATTATTAAATAGACATGGTCCAGTACGCTAACATCGTTGTTTGATCAGGTTTGGTAAAGCAGTATGGCCTACCCTCATGCCACCCGTCAGATAACTATGATTTCTATACTAATTTGAAAATTCTAGGCATATCGACTCGTACAATTTCTTCGTGGACCATGAGATCAAGGAAATTGTCAAGGCGAATCGCACTCTTAGAAGCGATGCCGATAGCAGCTTCTGGATAGAATTTATTGACATCCGGGTCGCACCCCCGGACCGTTCTGAATTCAATGAGATCAGAATCGAGAATGATATCACTCCGATGGAATGTCGCCTACGAGATATGACATATTCAGCCAAGATCCTCGTTGATATCGCCTATACTCGTGACCGGCAGAAGATTATCCGCCGCAATGTCGAGCTCGCCCGCATACCCGTCATGCTACGAAGCAACAAGTGCCGCTTGTATGGTGCAAACAACGCCCAGATGGAACTCATGAACGAATGCCCGCTGGATCCCGGCGGATACTTTATCATTAACGGCACAGAGAAGGTCATTCTTGTCCAAGAACAGCTCAGCAAGAACAGAGTCATCGTCGAGGCCGATGAAAAAAATAGTATTATCACCGCCTCAGTGACAAGTTCTACACACGAGAGGAAGTCTAAGACATACGTTACCTTAAAGAAGGACCGAATTATTCTTCAGCACAACGTCCTCATTGAGGCCATACCTATCGTCATCGTCCTCAAAGCTCTTGGCGGACTCTCGGACTTCGAGATAATGCAGCTTATCGCTGGCGACTACGGAACATTCCAAGATGATTTCGCGGTCAACTTCGAGGAAGCTACCAAAGCCGGTGTCTTCACCCAACAGCAGGCTTTGGACTATATTGGATCGAGAGTGAAGATGGGCGGCAGAGTGAAGCAACCTGGAGGTCCGCTACTGGCTCGGCGTAGTACCATCGAAGAGGGTCTCGATGCCCTGGCCAACATAATTATCGCTCATATTCCCGTCGAGGGCCTCGATTTCTACCCTAAGGCTATTTACATAGCTCTCATGGTCCGCCGAGTGCTTTTGGCCCACCACAACCCTAAGCTTGTCGATGACCGGGACTTTGTGGGTAACAAGAGATTGGAATTGGCAGGACAGCTTCTGTCTTTGCTATTTGAGGACCTGTTCAAGAATTTCATGAACAACCTGAAGTTTAATATCGAGAATTCGTTGAAGAAGCAGAACAGGGCCATTGCCATGGATCCTCTGATGCAGGTTGGCACTCAAGGAAAGCACATTACCGAAGGCATGAATCGTGCTATTCAAACTGGTAACTGGAACGTCAAGCGGTTTAGGATGGAGCGGGCCGGCGTGACGCACGTTCTGAGTCGTCTCAGTTACATCAGCGCACTTGGCATGATGACTCGTATAAGCAGTCAGTTCGAGAAGACGAGAAAAGTCAGTGGTCCTCGTGCTCTACAGCCCTCGCAGTGGGGTATGCTCTGCCCCTCCGATACGCCCGAAGGTGAAGCGTGTGGTCTCATCAAGAACCTTGCCCTCATGACGCACATTACTACCAATGTTGAGGAAGAGCCGGTCAAGAGGTGGGCATTCACGCTGGATTCCGGAGTCGAGCCCCTCCGGTGCTTCTCCGGTGCCGAGATGCACAGAAAGGGTGCCTACATTATCCATATCAACGGTACCCCTTTCGCGCTGACTAGATTTCCGAAGCGCTTCGCGGCCAAATTTCGCACCATGAGGCGACGAGGCTGGGTTTCTCCATTCGTCAGTATCAACGTCAACAACCATCTCTCCGCTGTACATATCGCAACCGACGAGGGACGCATCTGTCGGCCGTATATCATCGTGAAGAACGGCGAAGCAAAAATCAAGGATAATCATTTAAGATTACTTCAAGCCGGAAAGGCCACATTCGATGACTTTCTGAGGCAAGGTATCGTCGAGTATCTTGATGTCAACGAAGAGAACGACACTCTAGTGGCCCTTTATGAGAAGGATATCACTAAGAAGACGACGCATCTCGAAATTGAACCGTTTACGATACTTGGGGCCGTAGCCGGTTTAATCCCGTTCCCGCATCATAACCAGTCTCCCAGAAACACATACCAATGTGCTATGGGTAAGCAAGCAATAGGAGCAATTGCCTACAATCAGTTCAACCGTATAGACACTCTCTTGTATACCCTCGTCTATCCTCAGCGGCCAATGGTCATCACCAAGACCATTGAGCTCATCCACTACGACAAGTTACCTGCGGGCCAGAACGCGACGGTTGTCGTCATGTCATACTCGGGTTACGATATTGAAGATGCTCTCGTTCTAAACAAAGCGTCTTGCGACCGCGGATTCGGACGCTGTCAAGTATTCCGAAAGTACGCTGCGGAACTCCAGAAATATCCTAATGGAAACCGCGAAAGGATTGGAGACAAGGACAAAGAAAATATCAAAAATGGAAGCCTTTCTGCAGACGGATTAGCCGATCCGGGATGGATAGTTACAAACGGCGATATCCTCATCAAGAAGGAGACCCCTGTAGACATGAATCCAGTAAAGGGGCTAGAAAGCAGAAACCAAGAATTTCGCGAGACGCCGTTATCGTACCGACTACCAGATCCGGCTCTTATCGACAAGGTCATGATTACCATGACAGAGAGAGACACGCAACTTATCAAAGTGCAGACGCGACAAACGAGGAGGCCCGAACTAGGTGACAAGTTTTCCTCCCGCCACGGCCAGAAGGGTGTCGTCGGTATTATCGTAGACCAGGAAGACATGCCGTTTTCAGACACAGGTCTCGTACCCGACATTATCATGAACCCTCACGGTTTCCCGTCTCGAATGACAGTCGGCAAACTGCTCGAGTGCTTGACAGGCAAAGCTGCAGTTGTCCAAGGACGCAAGGATTACGGATTTGGTGACGCTTTCAGGTCTCATCCGCTAGAAGAAATGAGTAAAGAGCTGGTCAACGCCGGATTCTCCTGGGAAGGAAAAGACTACTTTACGTCGGGAATAACGGGCGAGCCGCTCCAGGCTTACATCTTCAACGGGCCCATCTACTACCAGCGACTGAAGCACATGGTGGCGGACAAGATGCACTCCCGTTCGCGCGGCCCTCGAGCCATCCTCACCCGCCAGCCTACCGAGGGTCGATCCAGGGACGGCGGTCTCCGTCTCGGAGAAATGGAACGAGATTGCCTGATCGCGTACGGTGCCTCGCAGCTCCTTCTCGAGCGCCTCATGGTAAGCTCGGACGCTTGCGAGATCGATATCTGCGAACGATGTGGTCTCTTTGGCTACAAGGGCTACTGCGGCAACTGCAAGAGCAGCCGAAAAGTTGCGCGCATGACTATGCCGTATGCTGCTAAACTTCTTATCCAGGAGCTGATCAGCATGAACGTTGGTGTGCGGCTGCAGTTGGAGGATGAGTTCCCTCACCCCCGATAATAGGAGAAGGGGGGTACTACTACGGACTACATGGCATCGGTGTTAGGTGACGCATTTACACTTAGAGGTTATTGAGGATTCAGGATTTGGGAAAAGCATAGCATTCGCGTTGTTTCATGTCAAAGTTGTAATCTATGTATAGAATTTTGACCCACGTCATCATGCAATGGCGCGAGGGAAGGATAGATAGTCTAAGCAACGACAATGGATGTGTACAACACTCACCAACCTGGAATTCGGGAAAGACACTCAACACAACTTGTGATAGAAATGTTTTGAGTTCTCATTCGTGTTAATCTGAATTTTCTGATCCGATTATACTGTAGAATTGCACCAGCTGGGCAACATAAGTCGGGAAAGGTTTGATGCCTCACTCCGTCGTCTGTAGGATATGCATCGCATATATGTAAACCCCAACGGCCCAGCGCCACTATCACGCATCTCCTTCCCCACCTTCACCTTTGCTCTTCCCCTTCCCCTCCCTGTCCACAGCCCGCAGCCCGCCCATCGTAACCTCGAACTCGACG
>JAOWAP010000010.1:1910466-1933858 GCA_028565235.1 Hypoxylon lenormandii
GAAGCCGGTTTCCTGCGCGACCCGGGGCGAGGGTGCACGGGGATGCGAGTCTACACGGGCTAATAAGGCCGGCGACGACGCAGTTAGCATCGGGCTCGGGGCGTCTCTCATAGTTTCATCCATAGAAGTTCGGAATGCAGATGTTGTCCATAACGGATCCTCGGGTGGAGGCGGTATATCCATGTGATCTAGATCCTCGTCGATGCTCATCCTGTCCTGTTTTGCCTCAGCTAGCTTTTCAGCATGTGCACGCATTTCCTTGACGGCCCAGCTCGGATCCGACTCCTTGCGGCGCAGAAGTTGTGAAGTCCCATGTCTTAGCTGTTCGCCTAGAGGGTCGTCGTCTTCCGAATTATCTCTTACTAGGAAATGTTCTACGCCTTCGGGACGTACCCCGTTCGGGAACGCTGCCATGGCCGCTTCTAGCTCACGCTGCCTATGCGCTTCCCTGGCGGCCACGGCTAGTAAATAGCCCGAGAATTCTTCGTCGCACGACTCCCTCCTGTCTCGTGAATTGTACTGCCTACTGGACCATGAAGAACCGTCGTCGTCGCCCTGCTCCGCATTCCCACCAACCAAAGCTGGAGCGCCGATGTTGAGAGCCGGTGCTTCCTCGGTGTCGTCGTTTTCCTCGGATGATTTCTCGGATTCGGACGACATTATAGTGTCAAGATCCGGGGTGTATGACCGCGTGCCTCTCCGAGTATTTGGGTGCGGCTTCATGGACTGCTGTCGGCGTGGCGTGAGGAAGCCCTCGCTTTCGCCGCTAGCATTTGGTAGACCGGCAGCGGTAGGCCGAGTAACTGGTTTTCGTTTCGGTTTCGGGGCGTATATATGATTCGTGCCAGGTGTGATGTCCGTCTTATCTACGGGTTTCGTAGCAGGGCCCGGTTGGTCTGCCTTCTTGGATCTTCGCGTCGTCTCGATCAATTGAGGAGCGAACTTCCTTCTCGGCTTCTTCTGCGAGTCTTCGGGATTCCCCCGCTGTGTTTGCTTCCCATCTTCCGGGAAGGAGGGTGCGTGAGGGGTCGTCGGCGAAGGGTCTGGTGTCAGTTCGGCGGTAGGACCGATGGGATTTCTCCTGTTGCTGACCCTGTAGGAGTCGAAAGTAGTCTCAATTGGCACCGGGGCAAAACGCCGTATTGGTTTGGGCGGGGGCGGAGGTGGCGCATCTGGCATCTCGGTATCGTCCACTTGAACTGAAACATCTCTCGTGGGTCTCCTGGTTGAGTTGGCTGTTGAATCTGGGGGCGTCAATGCTAACCGCTTGTGGTTTGGCCGCTGCTCTTTGCTCGAAGACGACTTTACAGACTCTTCTACGAGCTGCGGAGCGAATCTTCGGCGAGGCTTCGCTGTAGGTGCGGCCGCTGCGGGTTGAAGTGTTTCGAGAGTCGGAGCGGGAGTAACAGCAGACGCAGACGCAGACGTAGACATAGACGCAGACGCCGAGGTATCATCATCACCAGCTGCCATCTTGGGCTTTTTTCTGGCTGCCGACGAATTACGCAATGCACGTGGTAGGGCAAAGGTAGCCAACGACGTAAGATTACTAAATCATGTATCGACAAAGCGACGTAATATGAACAAAGAAAAAATAAAAGCAGGGTAGCTCATGAAACCGGAATCCTTAACATTATCGACTGAACAAGAAAACGGAAAACGGATAACAGAAAACAGAAAATAACAGAAGAGGAAAACAAGTGGTGGCTCCGATCCAGAACGAGTTAACCATTAAAACCCCCCAGCTACTTAGCCCCGTGACGACAGATGCCCATGGATCGCAATTGGCAATGGGCAATAGGCAATGGGGAAGGGCAAAGAGCCCACGAACGACGCACCGCTAGTTTGCATCGAAGACTCCGCGGTCTTCTCCGGGCGGTGGGGGATGTGGATCGTGGGGTGGAGTTATCTGGCTCTGGTTTTCTGGGTTTCCCGGTATTCCTAGTGCGCCTGGGCTGCTTGGGCTGCTTGGTTTTGCAGAAGAGCGGCCTAGACAGCTAGAGTGGCAGAAGTGGCAGAAGTGGCATTCGCGTTGCAGCTTTGCAGCTCATGGGCTTTCAGATCCATGGATGGACGGGCAATGGGCAATGGACTATGGACTATGGGACGTGTTTGCCGTCGACCCAGAACGTTCTGAAATGTATGTATTGTACAGTAGACGACATACTGTACTCCGAAGCTGGCATGGTTAGATGCCGGGTGTGTGGAAGAGCGTTGTTAATACGAGCGCCTAGCAAGTCTGCAAGTCCGGCCTCGCAGCTCTTAGGTAGACGCGAATGGCGTGCGTGACCTCGTCTCTGTCGAGGGCGAAGGCGATCGACAAATATCAGTGCCAGATACAGTAACTTAGCGAGTCCACTTCACTTTTACAAACTCAAGTGTGTATTCGCTCCTAACAGTACATATATGTACCTACATACATACATACATATAGATGCTTTAGGTACACATGAGTTATTATAATTCGAAACTTGGAATGAATTGTATGCAATGCACACTTCTACCTATAAAGGCCGGCAGATATATATATGTACATGTATGTACATACAACACTTATGAAACGACCCGGAGCAGCAGGTACAATACGACTATAGGTACCTACATATGTACATGTAGGTGCGTATGATAAAGTGAGGGCTTCGTGCAACCCCCTAGACACGATCATAACTGCTCTTACAATCTGCACTCACCGACTCTTTCATAAGACACTTTATAATATGTTTAAAACATTAAGCCGACGCTCGTTCCCCAAAGCCGCCAGAACGAGTTGTTCTATCTGAATAAAGATTACCCATGTCGATATAGTACATACATCCTACCTACATGGGACCTACCATTTGAAATTTCCCCGGATTTTCTATTGATAGGTCTGAGAGCGGGACAAGAACGTCGGCAGGCCGGGGGGATTCAACAAAAATTTTCTGACATCATACAGTATATATCTATAGTATATGTAAGCCACATCGGCATCATCGGATTTGGATCGGATTTGATATGTAAGGAGGTAGGACGGCTGGACGGGTGCACTTTGCTGCGGACAAAAGTATGACCTCGAATAGGGGCTCTAAGCACCGGTAACTGGGTAGGCAGGTAGGTATATATGTAGGTAGGCTGGTAGGTAAGCAATGCAAATCCAGAGGGTGATAATTTGTTTAGCTGAATCGAGACTCGGCTATCCATTTATTAGGTGAGATCTTTGGGGAAATCCAGATTACAACCCGAAATAAACCACGGCCTGTTAAATGCGGTTTTTATATCTAAGGTTATCTCACATACTGCAACTTATAAGTCTAGCCTGTCCCCCAAGCGTTCCGTCTCATACGACACCTTGATTATCTGGCCTACCTACGGTATGTAGGTAGAATCTTTGTAAATCCCTTACATTGGCCAACCGGCGTGTATTCAGCTTGGCTGCCAACCTACCAACTTACGATACCTACTCCTTAATTACCAGATTCTAGCACCACATCGTGTACGTAGACCGAGCTGTATGCAGGTTTAAGAAAAAAACCCCCCTGGTTAACAAGCTTAATCAAAGCATGACTTTTGCTCATCGTCTGTTAATAATTCCGCAGGACCTGGATAAACCTGCCTTGTCGGGATATCCTCTCTGTGAGATCGGATAAGTCTCATAACATCATCTGAGTTACTTCATACTGGATTTCACCATTGATCGCCTGCGGCAAATACCTTGGGTACCTAGATCAATACTAGGTTCGTAGAAGGTAGGCCAGCCTGCACCCATTTCGCCGCGCACTATTCCAGATTCTTTATAGACCGCAAGACAATCTAGAGTACTGGTGCGAAGTTGACTGCGTTAACTCTTTTCCAACCTCCGCTTGTACATACCGGCTTGAGAAGAGCCTCAGCCCACCCCAGAACGATCAATAGTCTCGTATGATTACCTAGTTGAAGATGGCATGAAACCTGTTCCATCATCCCGCTCCTAATAACAAGTGCCTACGCACATACACTAGGTCGGCTAGGCATGTAGTTATGTAGCAGTACCTCTACCAATGCCCTGTTCTAGAATGCTTTCACCGACTATTCGGGACAACCCTCGTGCAGGTCCGGGGATAGGCAAGCTTGGTGACCGACGGTACTGGCCTAAAGCTGGATTGCCTCATTGGGCGATTGCCTACGCAAGGGGGATTTGCTAAGATAAGTTTACTTGATAATCACGCACGTGGCTACAGGTTGCTCTAGCTTCATATGTTATCAATGGCCCATTGATCGTAACTATATCTTGAACTAATATCCTTCCACTCTGCCACTTAATGAGTTATGGGCCTAGAGCCATGCACTTTTGTTATTGTTATCGTGGTATAGAACGGTTTGACACGCTCGTGAAGAATTCGTGTATTTCAACCGCCAGCACATACAGCTAAAGAATCGCATAAGCAGCGTGAGACGGATAAGTATATCGTATCTAATTTACCTGATAGTGCTGTGCAGCTCATTAGCTGAAAGCTAACATGCTTGTTGACAGGATGCAGGCACACGCGAGAAGTAGTCTAAAAGATAGCAGCTCGTCCGGGGAGATGGGCTTGAAGGGGCACTACATCGCATGATACATTTGTTAAAGGCTTGTACGATGAGCTCCATATGTCGGAAGCCGAACCAAGTGTTCAGTACTACATTCTAATCTCCTCATGTAGGACGGACTCTACATAGTAGAGATTTGAGATTTCATCGCCTTATCAAGATGCCATGGTTCTTTCATAGTCATGGGCTAGGGTTTGAAGTATCTCGGCCAGTCACGTTGTACAACGATACCGGATACTGCCCGACAAGCGGTAGATACTCGTTGTCTTCGACGTCGAAGTAAGTGCGTAATCTTGGGTAAATTGAAGGAAGAAAAAGAAAAAAAGAGGACGAAGAGACAGAGAAGGGGAAAATCAGATTGTGCCGCCCATTGATGTTACGGTGCCGATGATAACCTAATGGGATCAGCATTCGATGGCAGGATGATGAAGATAGTAAAATCACTTCGTAGGGCTAATTGTTGCCAAGAGATATCAAATTCGATAGTGTGCCTTATCGGAGTTACATTTGACAATCCTGTCAGCACTTGCGGTACCGGAATATTCACAAAATATTTGGGATTTCTTAGGAGCGAGCCCAAGGAGAGAGAAATTGAGACGCGAGCTACTATGCTAAGTCGTGTGAACAAGAAACTGAGGTATTGCTGCTCCATCTTCTTGCAGGCGGGTATTGGCATGATCGCGGTTTTTGATGGATACGATTCGGGTCGTACCCTATGGGTTCTCCCGTCGTCACATGTCACATGCAGGTCTCGGGTTGGGCTGTACTGAAGACCAACAGATCGAATGAGTACCTTAGCTGCTTAGGTACCTAGGTAACGAGCACGCTCTTGACTTGGTAGATATGTATGCAGTTGTGCGGCCCAACAATGGAGGTCCAAGCACTGTAGAGATCGCCCGTGGGGTAAAGAGATGTGATGGCTTATCTTGAAGATGAGATTATCGAGAGGAAGACCCCTGGCTCGTTCCCGGGCGGGAGAGAAGCGCGTTACACTGTTCCCTCGAAATTGGGTACCTCGTCACATATGTGTCTGCTTTGAAGCTTCGAGGACGGAATAGTCGTTACACGTCTGAGCTTGCTGAAGTGGCTGACTATCCGCTATGTACCTACCTCCTAACGAACGTGTGGCTGACGTGTGGGTGAGTGTTCGTCTTTTATTTTTGTTTTTATTTTTAAATTAAACTCGTATCGTATATTCTTGCTTGCACCTATCAACTGTCCCAATCGAATGAGGAAGAGAAGAGACGGAAAAACAAGCCGGCTCGACCTAAATCGCGGTGCTCCACCGGAATCCACTTGGCACAGACATCGACGGGGTTAATCATGACGTATCTCTTGTCACGATGCATGTCTCCGACCTCTCAAGCGGGAGGTTTGGTGGTTAGAATCGAGCTCGGCCTAGCGCCAGGCGACTGCAGCAGAATGTTGAGGGAGCCGTTAAGCTATATTCATGTTGATGCAGTGAAACCCAAAGCCTAGACAGTTGAGGAAAGGTAGGTTAGGTAAGATAATAGTTGAGCAATCCTCTTGCTGATTGTATACCGCGCAAGGGGTTGCACTGCATTGTATGTATTATAATACGATATAGACACTCTCATTTCGCTATATTATGTTAGTTCCTACCTCCTGGCAAAATCCCACGCAACCTATCTTGATACTATGTACATATGTGGCTGGTGGTGAAGCCAACGTAGTTGCAAACTGGCTGGAAAAGATTTGGTGCGCTGTCACGAATCATGAGCCCCTTTTCTATCTTAGATGTTACTTATATATGTACCTCCTATTCGAACCAGAACTGCCAGAATCAACAGATTCGTAAAGTGTTCAAATGTAATAGGTATAAGGTAAGTTCCCACTGGAAGTGAATATATCGAGAAAAGAGAAAAGAGATAGTCGTGGGTTATCTTTGTACTTGTAGTAAAGATCATCGGCTCTGGACCTTTGTTTTCTGCCCCTGGCAGCCCTGGCCCTGGCAGCGGCCCTGGTCTGCCGATTATCAACTGGCCGCGATTAACCTTGTAATCTGTACAGTCAATCAAGCTGACCAGTAACCCGCGTTGCTAAACTCGCAGAAGAAATAAGCCATCACAGCTGTAGCTGCACAGCAGCTATTCTCCATTTCCCACATTCGTGCTACGTGCTACGTGCTACGTGCGACATGCGACAGGCCGTTCCACCCTAACCCGCCGCCTTCGCCAGTTCGACCCGTCCAACCGTTTTTTCTGTCCCTTTTTACATCGCGTATCTTTCACCAACTACCATACCTATGTACTGTTACCTGTAACCTGACAAGGATAACAGTCCTAATCCCAGCTATCATGGAAATTTAATTGATTGATTCATAGAATCGTTGCTGCTGCAGCGGCCCGAGATTCAACTTTTATTTATCTCTTCTTATTTTTGGGGGGTTTACATCGCTCTTCTGTAATTCTTTTTGATGTCCAGTGGAAGGGGGGACAGCTTATCGCGTCCATGATTCATTCACTTCCCTGCTGATGCTTCCTTGGATTGCTTTGATCGTGAATTTCTATTTGCTATCCCTATCGAGACTCTATCTCGTCTCGTCAGATTCGTGTCAGCTGTCTCCCTCCCTCTCTTCTCTCCATCACTTCATCCTTCTCTATTGTTGCTTTATGTATACAAATCGAAATCCTTTCATAAGTCAAGTCACTTCGAGCCGCTATTTCAACTGTAAAATCTTGCTCTCTGCTGCTTGAGCTGCCGTATACTGGACCAACACATGCACGACGTGTTACCGGTGCTCGCCATCTATCCCTTTTCATAATCTCCCTCTCGTAATACCAATACTGCACGAATAACGCCACAACTAATAAATACTTGCACTATTTTGGCCTTTCCCTACTCCTGGAACGAGGTAACAAACTCGATCCTCGGACCATGGCTGCGGCGTATGGAGAGGTTCCCCAACACGACAGCGACGATGACGATCGAAACTACGGCCCGTCGCCTTCGATGTCGCTTTCCCCAGCGCATTCCTCGTCGCCGATGCCCTTCCTTCCCGCTGTCGAGTCAACCTTTACTCCCTTATCCATGGATAGCGACTTTTACTCAGGGGTAGGGGTAGGAGTTGGTGCTGCGGGTGCGGGTGGCGAGGTGGCCGAGAGCAATTCTCACGATAAAGCTAGCCGTAAAAAGATTGGTAGCACGGCCACAACCAGGGCCAGCGTCCGCATTAACACGGTGGTCCAATCGCTGTCGCCAACACGAGCCACACACAACAGCCGTAGCGAATACGGACTCCTATCTCCTGACACGACTCTTTCTTCTCCTTCGTCTAGTCCCAAGTCAAACCCTTACACAAGCAACACTGGTTCGAGTCTGTATCTCAAATTGGCTGCCGAGGACGATCTTCGGTCCAGCAATGTCAGTGCCCATCCGCTAGATCTAAAAGCGACGGGCGGTAGCACAGCAGGAGAGTCCAAAGCGAAGGAACCGCCGTCTCGACAGCGCCAGCCCATACTCGTGAAACCAATGCCCATTGTCCGTGCCGCGTCTACGAAGAGCGTCTCATTGCGCCATCCAACGCCTGATTCAAACACTCGGTCTTCTTCGTACGTAACTAATATCGCCCAACTCGAGGCTACAGCAGAAAAACTTTCCATGACCTCGTCCATCGAGGACGCTATTCGGGATCTGCACGAGGAACAGAAACGCAACGACAGCCGAAGATCGTCAATACTAGCTGCAAGTATAGGCTCGATTCCCGAACACGACGAACCAGTCTCTTTCCCCGTTTCAAAACCATTATCGACCGCCAGCTCGATACTCGAAACCAATAGCGCTGCGCGGTACGGTGGATACTCCCCTGCCGGCTTCGTCATGTCACCCAACCCATCTTTGCTTTCGAATCCAACGCGACTAAGATCCGGCTCAGGCACGCTCTCGGCGGCCGAGTCTGAAGTAGGTGGTTTTATGTCAAGACAGGGCCCGGGAAAGAGTTCCGTACGGAGTGTTAGGTCTGCCTCTAAGCCGACTTTAACAGATATTGCCGAGATGGAGCCTACTACGCTTACCCCGGCAGCCATGGATGCAGCGGACAGGCTGGCTGAAGAACCAGAAGAGGAGACGTTAAAAATACCCCGAATGGAGGACATCGACCTCACGCCTAATGCAGAACAGTACGGCACGCCCAATGGTTATGATTACTGGGACCAGGCCGTCGCCGAGGCACGACGGGGAGATGAACACGATGGCCGTGATGACAGGCCTCCAACTTCTGCTGGGTCTACTGGGACTTACGAACAGGCGGAGAAAGCCTTCGCCGACTTCGACGGAGCTCACTGCCCGTCTGACGTTGATCTAGAAGAGTCTCTGTTTATGCCTTCGTTCGCTAATGGGCCGTCGACGGACACCCCCTTCTTACAGCCATTTGATTATGATCTGTCGAAGGACGAGGAAGACCCGAATCCTTCGAGGCCCGTCATTTCGCGACCAATCGGACCCCCGACCGTCAGACCAAAATCATACATGGACCCCGAGACTGGCCAAACCATGCTATTTTACCCGGCGCGTGTCCCGTTGATGCTCAATTTGCCACAGAAACTGTCCAAGAAACCGAAGGCTGAGGCGCGGAACGCACGCAGATCACAGATTCTGGAGAAAATGACCGAAACGAATCGACAGTCTGGCGCTACTTGGCTACCCGAATTTCTGTCCGACCCTCCGCCAGACCCTACAGGATCCAATTCTGAGCAAGCTAATCATCTGGCGGCTACTGGTCTCGATGCGGAGCTGCGGGTACCCTCAGGCTCGGAAAGCCAGCGCCAGTCGCAATTCCAGCCTCGACTTGACCAGGGACCAATAAACAGAGATGCGCGGAAGTCTCGTACGTCTATCATAGACCTTGATAAGCGAAAATCAAGACTTGATGGTCTACCACCGCAACTCCGCGCCAGTGCTTTCTTTGATCTACCGTCTGAGCTTCCCACCGTTCAGCTGAAAGACGGCTCCGCGATGGCTACCCTAGATAGTATTCTAGACGCGTCCGCTAAGGCGCCTGTTTCCGCTTTCACAGACCATGCATTTGCGGGAACGTTGGGATCGGAGGTCTACGGGACTGAGAAGAAACGAAAGTCGCACATGAAAAGTGCTAGCACTACTGATCTGTTGGAACCGAAGAAGCGCAGCTCTTTCTTACACCTTCGGAAGCCCAGTGCTCTCAGTCGACATTCAATATCACAAGAGCAGCGAAATGCTAGTCTGGCAGGTACGAGAACGGACGAGGCACCAAATGGCAAAGATGAGCAGGACGAGGAGAGACAGCGGTTATCTCGCTCTATCGATGGCCAACCGGTGCCTGAACAAGACGAAGACGAAGAAAGCGAAAAAGAAGAGCCACTTTATGATGGACCGCCAACCACGTTGTTAGCCGAACTTCAGATTCGAAAGCAACAACAGAAGCTTCGTACTCGGCCGGTCGCTACCGCTTTTCCTAATGGCCTCCATTCTACGCTTCTCGATATGGACACCGTTGCCCAAATCGAGCGCGAAGCTCGTAAAGGCAAGAAGATAAATCTTGCTTGGGAAGACCCAAACGCGGATCCTGCCGACAACTCGGAAGACGAGGATACGCCGCTAGGCTTGCTCATGGCTTCAAGGGGACAAAATAATGATATGGCAGCCACTATCGCCGAAATCAACCGGCCGCTTGGCTTGATGGAACGACGTGACATGGAAGACAACGAACCCTTGAGTCGCCGCCGTGACCGGCTTCAAGGAAAGGAGGCAGGCCCAACGAAGCGACAGAGCATGATGACATTGGGTCAAGGCATGCACAATGTGAACAACGCCAGCGGTAGCCTTGTAGCCCCAAGTCTCCAGCTTCGTGTACATACTCCCGAGGAGGATGAGGTTGAAGGAGAAACACTAGGAGAGCGCATGCGCCGCCTGAAGGCTCGTGAGCAAGGCGATAATCCTCTTCCGCAAGCTAGACCTGTCAGCTCGGCATTTTCGACGGAACTTCTGAGTCAAATAGGCGATGCTTTCAAGGAGGATGAAAATGATGGCAAGAGCCAAGACAAAAAATTCAAGCCAAAAGAGGAAGAAACGCTGGGTCAAAGACGCCGTCGTTTGCAAGCCGAACGTGAGGCCCGCGAGGGTAGGGTAGCTAGTACGATGCTCACTAGCGGTATTACCAGCGATGCCCCGAAACTCACGAAGCGGCATTCGCTCGCCGACGTGCTCGGCGCGCGAAACGGATCGAGAAATGTCTTGAGCGATCCCAGGGCAGAAGCAGACAGGGCGAAGCAGGAGGAAGCCGTCCGCTATAGGCAGAGTCAGGAGCAGAAGATGGCGGCGCTCCGCAATCAGATGCCTTCCAGCCTCAGCACGCCGAACTTGAACCGGCCAGGAGGCTACATGGCTGGCCGGTTCAACGATGGTACTGGAGGCGCAATCGGCCATCTGCGCACGAGCACGGCTCTGGGCGGATATCCTGGCCAAAGCATAGGGACAGGTATGATGAATCACGGGGTGGTGGCAAATAATTATGCTACGGGCGGCAGTGTGGGAGGCCAACTGCCGTATGGCGTTCCGAACGGATATGGCGCCCAGATGAATAACCCATACGGCATGCAGATACAACCGCCCGGTCAAATGGATCGGGTCGAGCGATGGAGGCAGAGCATTCTACCCTGAGATATATTACAACTTTACGAAAGAAACTGGAATAAAGTAAGATCGGGTTGTACGTACTATATGCCCCGAGGACCGCGCCGGCGTTTGATCTTGGGATTTGAGGGAGTATTTCTAAGCATTGCATGGTATGCATCACGGAGCGGGTTGTATCGGTGTTGAAAAAAAAAAGTATACGAAGCATATAATCATGTACATTTATAGTTGGCAGTAGTATTTAATGAGCCGGTTGGCAGATGGGTACCTAGTTACATACCTCCCAGGTACCTACCTGGTAGCTGATGCGAGGAGGTCCAAGTCTAGTAGAGTAGATGATGGCAGCGGTATAGCGATTCGTACATTTACACCATATACCTTAGGAAATACATAGAAATAGCCAGCGTTAATACTATAGTGGCCGCGCATGGATTGAGCCGACTGAGGTTGAGTTCCATGAGTGTTTAACACGTGCGCTGTTTGGATGGAACGATAACAACTACGAATTGAAAGATGCTAGTCCTTATAGAAGGAGGGATGGCTATCGTGGCCTTGTGGTTATATTGCCGGCATATCGAAGAAGAGGAACGAGTCATTCGCGTTACAGCTCAACTCGAAAATTTCCACTCGCGTTTTTCGATCACGTTGGACCGCCGAGTCACTATGAATTGGCAATGCTGTGGATTTGGCAAAACAGTAGAGGTTACACGATAGGATGCCGCCGTCGAGATGAGCCCTACATCATGAGATTATTAAAATCTGTTGACCATATGATCAGTGAAGCCGAGTCAAGTGTAGGAAGCATGACAGGCCTCTGTGTTTGGCAGCTATTGAAGTCAATTCTTTCCATCTAGCAACTTGCCAGTTTCCAAATAATAACGAGGGCTCCTCTCGTGAAGCGAGTCAGGCCATCTTTGTTGACTACCAGATGTGGCGGGCTAGGACTGAATAAATCCGAGGTTGACAGCGTGGGATGATGGCTTTTGAAATACATACGTACCTAACATAGGTAATAGGAGCAAACAATCTGTCAGCCTCAATATTTCATTCTGATTAAATTACATGGGCAAATCTGCGGACAGGCATGCTAAGGGAACAGAGCTCATATGCTACCGTGGCGCAAACGCGCAAACGTTGAGTGTCTCAGATATTTTTATACGTCTTTAAGCGCACGCTATGCGCCCACACAACCTCCAGCCACATGACCCTTATGCTTTAGCATTCCAACAACTTTAATCCAGAGAAGCCTTGTTATTTTTTCACTGCCCAAAGTCAAGGGACACTGGAAAGTCTAAGCGGGTTCTAGCGTCTGCCGTGTAGGTAGAGAGCAGAGGGAAAAGGGAAAAAAGGGGGGAGGGGTTGCACGCTGCAGTTTTATATCCTCTTACCTACAACTTGCCACTCAGACCTTTTACTTACACATGCACAGAACAGCCGACCTAACTAGGAACGCAAAAACTCACTCTCCAAGTAGTAGGCAGATACCTATTAAGAGGCTACTAGGTATGCATGTTGCGTGGCATCCTCGTGCCTGGCTCTGGACAACGCTAGAGCGATGCGACACTTCTCCCCTTCCACATCACGTAATCCCGTATCCAAAATATAATGCGTCGTAGTGGAAACTAATTCGCAATATCTCTCCAACCTCGACAAAGCACGTTTTATACTATGTGTAGCGGTTGGGGCGAGGAAGGGGGAAGCATTGGTCACCTCTAGGGCACAAGTATTCTGTTTTAGTATAAGAGAGAGTTAGCCGCTGTCTGGAATGCTTCCCATCCCCAGACACCCGACCACCTAGAATCGGCAACTAGTTGCGTATCGATGGCGAGTAAGTGTCCTTCCACATGGTATTTTGACTCTATTTCTCACCAGAGTTTGACGTCTCTCGAACTATATGTATTTAAACATGGGCCGTTCCTCTTGTCCTCTTATCCACTGTCACTCGACCGTTCTCATCCCAACACAATCATTACATGCTTTTCTTTTTTTCATAGCTACCACCCAGCAAAATAGGGACCATCCTACTCTCTTTTCTACTTGCATTCGCTTTCTTGAACGGGTACACATAGAGACCAAGTCTCCCATACTACTCTACCACGACTACTAACTTCAAATCCCTATCTTTCTCAACCTCCACTCTCCTTAGTTTGATACGTTGTGCCACCGCGATGTTTTGGCAGTCTGTATTCGCTGCCGGTCTCCTCTGGGCTGGCCAGACTCTCGCAGGTTATCACCCTGGCGCTTCGGACAATATTGCCATATACTGGGGGCAGAATTCGGCGGGTGCTGTAGATGCTGGGAAATCCCAGAAAACCCTTGCCGAGTACTGCTCCAACGCCGCCGTAGACATCATCCCCATCGCATTCCTGTCCAATTTCAGCCCGGTGGAGCTCAGTTTGACCAATATGGAGAAGAATGACAATATCGGGTACGTATAATACCTCACGTCGTCGCAATTAACCGAGCGATGGGACTGACAGAATACAATTTCAGCCAGGAGATATCCTCTTGCCAGAAGATGGGCAAGACTATCCTGCTGTCTATTGGCGGCTCCATGTTCAACGCCGGGCCGTTGAGTCCGCAGCATGGCCGATCGCTAGCCGACCAGGTCTGGAACATGTTTGGCCCTCGGGGCAGTGGTGGTATCAGCAAACGGCCTTTCGGCGATGCTGTCGTGGATGGATTCGACCTGGACATCGAGGCACCCCTCCAGAACATGGCACCGTTCGCCGCTCGCCTACGCAAGCATATTGACAAGGCCAACGCAGGAAGCGGCAAGACCTTCTATCTCTCCGCCGCCCCCCAATGTCCGTACCCGGACCAGAACAACCAAGACATACTGCTGGGCAACAATGCCGTGGCTTTCGATTTCATCATGGTCCAATTCTACAATAACCCCACGTGCGATATTCGGGTCTTCGGCCCTACGGACGGAAAAAGCGATCCTTCCAAGGGCGGATTCAACATGGCCGTGTGGGACCAGTGGGCGCGCTCAAGCAAGAACCCCAAAGCCAAGGTATTCCTTGGTATTCCCGGAGGGCCATCCGCCGTCACATCCTCGGAGAAGGCCTCCTACAAAGCGCCAGACAAGTTGGTTCCTATCATCGCCTACAGCAAGTCGTTTTCGAGCTTCGGTGGTGTCATGATCTGGGATATGTCCCAGGTCTGGGCCAACCACGGCTTCTTGGACGCCATCACCAACGATATCAAGTGCCCATCCGCTGGCGCGAGTGGAAATGCCAATATCAACGCTAACGGCAACGGCAACGGAAGTGGACATAAAAGCGGAAACGGAAAAGGAAACGCAAACCCAAAAGCAAAAGCAGACACGACGAGGCAATCTAGTAACGCGTCGACGAGGGCACGACGAACCCACCAACGCGATTGGAAATCGTAGATGGTACCTCGGTCCCTATGATGTTACATGCTTCTATTCATTCCTTTTCAGTCTTGAGCTTTAAAAAGTATCGTTGATCGCTGGGAGGTGGGCTTATTTGGCAGAAAGTTTTCGAGCTGTCGAGAAAACGATGATTTACTGAAGACATAATCCGGCGAATATGTCTCCGAAAGCGACATTCTCCCGCACACATATATATATATACACATTTGCGGGTCACACTCAGGATATTTGTGTAGTACGGATAGAAGATGGTGCTGACAGATACCCAGTTCGCTGCTCGTAGAGGGCGAATTAGACGATTTTTCTTTATTCACGTAATCAATAATATATATTTTTTACTTACTACTTTATTCAATGAATTTCTTTTCTTGCAAAGAAAAAAGGGTGCACCGTGAGGCATTCGCCCCTTCATCCCTTATTAGCGAGCAACCAAAGCTCCCTAAACTTAGAGCCGTTCGTTTCCACCAAAAGCTCCGGTCGGCCTGTCTCGACAATACTTCCTTTATCCATCACTACAACAGTATCGAACCCAAGCACCATATCCAGTCGGTGGCTGACCATCACAATCGTATATCCTTCAAATTCATCTCTTATGATGTTCTGCATTGCCTTATCAGTGCCTTGGTCCACACTTGAGCTAACCTCGTCCAGAAGAAGAATGCCACCAGCAGCGACGCTCCTCTCTCCAAATTCGGCCTGTAGTTGTCTTGACCTGGTTCTTCGCCTTAGAATCGCACGTGCAAGATTAAATAGTTGTCTCTGCCCCCCGGAGAGAGTATCACCGGACATTCCAGCGCCAAGGCCGCCTCGTTGATCAATAAAATCCCAGAGGTTGACCGTCTCGAGGACAGCACGGCACTCCTTTTCGGTCGAGGAGTTAAAGGGATCTAGGTTAGCCTGAAAAGAGGTCCCGTCAGGTAAAAACACGGGGTCCTGGGGCACGGCAATGATGCGCTGGCGTAGAGTAGCGCGATCAATTTTGTGGAGAGGGGTCTCATCGATAGTGATCTTATCAACGTTCGGGGCGATGGGGTCGAGCAGTCGCAGGAGGAGGAGTATCGTGGAAGATTTCCCACTATTTTTTTTATAGGAAACTTAGCTTTAGTTCTTCTTCAAAGATGAAACTAAGGATATCGGGGGGAAACAAATTACCTTCCACTCCGACCGCAGATGGCGACCTTCTCACCAGGAGCTATGGAAATCTTCAAATTCCTCAGGGCAAGGTGTTGGAAGCCTTTAGTATCTTTGTCGTCGCTGCTGCTTGATCCCTCTAAAGAATTAGGATCAGCATCCCTTTGAGACGATTAGCATATTGTTCAGCCTAGAGGGACACTTGAACCTTACGTGTAAGATGCTGAAACGCCATCGATCCGGATAGCCCCCTTTAATGGCCACTCCGGTGGGGGCACTATATCCTCGCCTTCTAGATTCTCGGACCGAACTCGCTCGCTAAAACTCTTTAATCGGCTAACGGCACCGATGGACGTCTCAAGCGCTGTGTACATGCGAACTATAATAGAAAGGCTGTCGCCGAAGTTCATTAACGTAACCAAACTGGCACCGGTAAATGCCGTGTTTGAACGTAACTGCGTGGCGAGGGTAACGACGACAAAGGCCAGAACCCCTACCACAATTTGAAGCGTGAAACCTAGCCATCGCTGTATCATGGCAAGGAGGTACGCCGGCCTCTGCGAGGTATCGAGGTGTCTGTTGTTGAGCTCGATGCCGTCCTGAACCCAACCAAAAGCCCGGAAAGTCGCAACCCCTTTAATCGTGTCGATGAAATGCGAGCTATGTCCTATCAGCAACGTTCCTATCGCAAAGAAACAAACCACCAATGGAACCTACTATAGGGGGCTCTTGGCCTCGAGATCTAGGAGCCGAATTTGGCGGGACGTGCGAAGATAGAACTTCTGTATGCCATAAACAATCACAGCTAGAAAAGGGTAAGTAATGGCGAGGAACGGCGACGATGTAGCAATGACCGCGGCCATTCCTAGACAAGCAAATATTTCGATCGTGATGTTGAGGAAGGACTGCGGAAGCTCGCCATCAATAAGGGTCATGTCTTGCGAGAATAGGTTAGTCACGATGCCGATGTCGGTAGTAGTAAAGAAGCTCAGCGGTGCATTGATAACAGTTCCTAAAGCTTCCTTGTGAAGCTTGGCGCCAGACACGCTGATCATTGTTCTAAAGCAGACAAGGCAGACGAAAAAAAGAGAGGCGAGCGTCATGACTTGGAGAAGCCCGTATATGCCAATATAAAACGAGTTCGACCGGAGGGGATGAGGGGATGCCACGTCTTCAGACCAGAACTTCAGCCAAATAGTGGCGAAATTGGAGCAAAAGCCCCAGTCAAGACCGAAGAAGACGATGGCCGCAATAATGACCTTGCCAATCCGCGAAAAGTAATGGCCGTAGACAGCGGTGTCGCCTATCATCCTCCCCTGTTCTTGCATCTTGCTGGCCGTCTTGTCCGTAGTGGCTGGGATTGATTCTCCTCGGGTGACAGTCAACCCGGCAGATTCAACTTGGATATCGTCGCCTGGTTGTGAAGCGTCGGATTCTTTGACTCCGAGGCTTTGGACATAGCTTTTGTTTTCCACCAAGTCGGAGAAGGAACCTTGTTCTACCAAGTTTCCTTCCGATCCAAGAGCGATGATGTGGTCTGCAGATGGCAAGTGCTTGATAGAGTGAGTACAGAGCACGACTGTCGCGTTTCTCCGACGGAGGAGCCCCGTGGCGGAGAAGACCCTGCGAAAGACCTGTTCCTCGGTGTTGGCATCAAGGCCGCTCAGAACATCGTCAAAGACGAGGAAGCTTGAGTCGAAATAAAGAGCCCTCGCAATAGAAACCCGCTGCTTCTGACCGCCGCTCAGCGCTATGCCATTACTGCCGACGTTAGTCTCATCGCCGTGCGGCAGGATAGCTAAGTCGGGCTGAAGCATAGTAGCGTCGATGACTTCGTTATACCGAGCTTGGTCAAATGGTGCAAATCCCACGATATTATCTCGGATAGTTGCATTCGATAAATATGGTGATTGATCACAGTATCCAATCCTGCCAGAGAATGGGCCTGTAAGGACTTGCCCGTTGGCTACAGGAGTCTCGCCTAGTAAGACTTTGCATAAAGTCGACTTGCCCGATGCGATAGGACCGACAACGATGGTTAGACGCGAACTTGGAATATTGATATCAATATCTTTAAGGCATGGTTTATCCATATGCCAACCAAAGCTCCCCTCCGAGATCTTCATCAGAGATATAGGTTTCAACTTTTGGTCGCCCTTCTCAGATTCATCTCCAACTGTGTCTGCTCCTAGCGATATCAATGCTGGCTTTCGGAAGTCAAAGCGCACATCCTGTTCTAAAAACGATTGGATTCTTCGCAGGCAAGTAAAAGCGGTGATGAGACCAGGCCAGAATTGAAAGAGGGTAGCTAAGGGATTGGCCAAAAGGAGTATGTAGGAGAGCGACGTGAAGATGGTGGTTACGTCAAGGGTCCGAGCTGCGAATGCGAAAGTCACTACGGGCGAGATAAAGAGCGGCGTGTAGCTGATCACCCCAGAAAAAACAATAACCATTCGGTATTGAGATCCCGTCTCAAGTTCATCCACACGCAGGTTCTGGATCGACTCCTCTACCGGGGCAGCAAGCCCGGAGATCTTGAGGTGTTTCATCTGCCCAATAACACTGGCTGTTAAGCCAACCCTTTTCTGAATCTTCTCCATCCATGCCTTTTGCCAGGGTCCAGTATATCGAGCGAGGATAGTTGAGAGCACAACGCAGCAGCTAACGACGACCGCGGGAGCCGCGGAAGCTGCGCCGATCTGTCGTGATAGAAGCCAACATGCCAAAGCAACCTCGATCGTGTTGGCCCAAAATTCATGAATATTTAAAAAGCCCCTGATAATGCGCTCGACATCAGCGCTCATTAGGGTCAGGGCAGCCGAGTCGTCCGCAGCGGTGATCTTGGCTTCTATTGTCTTCGTGTAAACTGAGCCCGCCAGCGCTCCTCTCACCATCGCCATGGCACGTTCTTGCAGATACCAGTAAAGTGCCCCAGATGTGGCAACCCCGGCATATATCAAGATCGTGGCGCCAATAAGCCCATACCCGACGTTTTGCGAGGAACTCTCTGGTGACTGCTGCAGGTAGTCCAAGAGACTGTTGATGAGAAAGGGTTGGCAGAACTGGAATGCAGTCATGGCAATCCGTGGACCGACGGGGAGTAAGAGCGGCACGGCTAAAGTTTTTGCGAGGGCTCGGGCGAGACCGTATTCTTGGCCGGGGCGTCTTAAGGCCGCAATATGTTCGGCGAGTCTAGCCTGCAAGGACTTTGAGGCCATGCTCTGATCGAGAGGATATAGATCATCTATCGTCAAAACCTTCCGATACCCAGTCAAGAAAAGTCGGTTGAGCCACAAGAAGGCACCAAGACCAAATAAACCCGCGGTCTCTTCGGGGCTATGATCTTTCGCATCCCACCGAATCCATCTTGACTTGTGCTGAGACTCGAGAACGAGTATGAGCGCTTTTACGGAGAGAGCAGCTGTGGACAAGCGAGAGAATGTCACCTCGTCGAAGTTGTCTGACGCCAACCATAGGGTGCGGGTCTGGGCGATATCAAAGAGAATAGTGAGGAATATGTAAGCGTTCAGCAACACCGAGGGCCGTGGCGACCGTGAATGCTCCAGGTATGACATAAAAATCATACAGAGAGCAGAGGCGAATGTCACGGCCGAGGAAGAAATGAAGAAGGCTCTGAGGTTTTGGGACCTGGCGACACTCAGCACGAGCAGTGACAACTGAAGTGCAGCGTAAATACAAGTAACGGTCTAAGAACTTCACATTAGCTGCTACGTACTGAGAAAAGAGCCCGGTTTCATACAGATTTAATATAGCGCAAGAAAGCACCGGTTACAAATGCTGGCTTGCGAGTGAGATATACAACTCGTGGAAGACAGACGGCGATAAAGACGGCGGACGGGATGAGAGCGAAGAAGATCTTCTCAAACATGAGAGTGAAATCGAAGTCGCCCCGACAGCCTTGGACCGTGGGCCCGAAGGACTCGTCGTTGAGGCATCCTGAAAAGTCCATTCGTGATTCGTGTGGTTCGTGCGATTCGCGTGATGCGATAAAGGTACCTACAAGATGCGGGCACCTGAGAATTGACCGAATCGCGACGGCAGATTTCGATGTTATTTCACAACTTAAAGAAGAGAAGGTCGATGATTCCCAGAGTTCTCAGTCCAGGGTTTCCTCTTTCAATCTATAAAGCTGTCGACCCTCCACACGATTTCGTGCTGTGTAAAAGTCGCATTAGGCTGACAGTTTTCCTTATCACACTTTATGTACCAGGTAATTGATGCCTGGTTGCCTCGCACGCGCACGCGCATGCGATACTATCGAGGAGGTATGTATGCAGCGCTTACCTCCGAGTTATAACCCCTGCCGACCCGGAACTAGGGCTACCAAGCTAACATTGCATACCTCCTAGTGAGTATCTACTCACCTACCTATTGCGATGCTAGCTTGCCTGCTAAGTCTCGCATTGATATGTGGATAGGTATGTGGATAGGATAACGATACCAACTTGGACGAGATTTGGTGTTTTGCTGCGATGAGGCTAATATCCGCCTTTTATCTCCGTAGACCTTTCCCAAGTCTCGCTAACGATTTTCCAGTATCGTCCGCCATCAGCTCTCATGTGTGATACGTGCGCACTGTGCTCAAAGACCTCTCTCCGAACGACAAACCCCTTTGCTGCGGCATCCATCGCATGCTTCTCCACATGCTTCCATTCAACCATGGCATCTGCCTTTCCATAGATATATGAACGGTTCGTCTGCTTTACGAGATCGGAGTCGTTGTGCGTCTTCGCATTCTTGGAGAGAAAGTCTTCGCCAGAGATGATGCTCAGCGGATTGTGCCAGACCCAGAGAGATACGATGAAGGCGACGACGAATGGTGCCACGATCAGGCGAAGACCCTTTGGAAAGCTAAGCATGAACAGGCTGTACAAGGACGAAAATGAATATAAGCCAGGGCAGGAGTCGTATATCGCCGCATGGAGTGGAAAAGGATGGCCGGTTTGAGACCGGAATAACCGATAGAGCATCCGCGTAGTTGCAGAGCCACCGTTTGAAAAGGTATGCTACTTGTATGTTAACGAAAAGGTGACTTCTGGGTACGGTGAGTTCGCAATACGTACCACAAGAATTTCCGGGTGCATAGGCGATGCTGACAAGGCTCCCGACTCCATCTTAGACTGAAGATAGGCGAATGCGGGCTCAACAGCAGTATTTGCAACCGACTCGAACAAGGATTCCTTGAAGACGAATCGGACAAGTAAGATGGTGGAAGTGGGATATATTGTTTGGTACTGCGTGATGTACTTGTCGATGTGTAAGTCTCGCGCATCCATCCACGATGCAATTAGGATGAGCCTCGGACTTTTGCCAGCAGGTGGTAAAGGCTGCTGAGTAACAGTCTGTCCGGGCTCATAGAAATATACAAATGGCGATAGCTTCTTCATACTCGACAGCGGTTTAGTCGCAGTTGTAAGCTGGTCTGACGCCATCTCGCCGTCTAATTGAAGGGCAGATGTCCTAAGATGGAGAGTCGCAGAATAAGACTTGTCTCACGTTACAAATTTCCTTCTGAAATAAATACTCTAGACGAATATCCGGGCAGCCACTGCGCGTTCCTGGAGCGGGATAACTTGACATTGTGTAATGGTCATTCTACGGCACCTCGGCTTGACTTATAACAAGTATGTTGGAGTTGTCGATATCAACCAGCGACTTGGACGCGCCGAGGTGCCTATTCGGCGTAATGTTTCCTGCAAATCAACAGCGCTGTACCAAGTACAACGGCGGTCCAAGTTGCCGACCACCGACACCTAGCAGCCTGGAACAATATATGTAGAAGCCAGCAATCGCCCCGAAGATAGGGAACTTGGCTGCAATATTGGCATCGCAGATGTAAACAACACTTGCACATACCTGCTTAACTCCTACCTACCTCATCTTCGACCTAGTTCAAGATCGACAAAGTACGAGGCATCGGTCCGTGAGGCGAGCTGCATCCCTACATAACACATTCGAGGAGAAAAAGCACACGGATACGTGGTACGGGTCGGCAATATAGCATGAAACGTACACGTTCCGCAGTCAGACGAGCTTCAATCAGTCGAGGTGGCTTGCCATAGTTTCCTCATTGCCCACGTCACATTTCCACGGATAAGCATGGCACATTGCAAATTGATATACGGACCTTAACGTGGAGATTGGGAGGACGCGATCGTTAAGCGATGTCTTGTGCACGGTAACTTGTAAGAAATTTCCAATGTTGCGGACGAGAGTCATCTATGCTACTTTTCACATACATACTACTAAGGTAAAGTACGTAGGAGGTAATTAAAGGAGAGAATTATGCCATTTAGATGTATTACGCCGTATTCTATTCGGTGAAATGTGAAGAGCAGACATTGTTGGCTCCTCCTATTAGCCGTGCTACCATTCAGCATTCAGCATTCAGTCAACCGCTTCGGTCCCTTTTCACTATGACCAGTGTACATCCGGCGTACTACGCGGGTAATGATTGCGATGGTAACAAGAAGAATCGGCTCTATCGGGAAGTTGAAATTCGTGTCACAAAGTTGACTTATTTCTCCCTGTTGCCCTTCATGCCGTCCCTTGGTTTTCTGCCTGTTTCTTCCGTACAAGTGCCTCCTCCCTTTAAGCATCCGACACGACCTGAGAGAGCCTGAGATGATGCTTCTACACTTCGTTAGCCTCCTCGGGCTAACTGTGCTCTCTTTAGCAGCACCTACTCTTCTGCATCTCCCTAACCTCCCCAATAGCCATTCAGTCATCCACTCGCTCTCTCTTCCTGGCTTCCAGTTCCGACGTGTAGAACCACTTATACCGACCCCCAGCAAGAAGAAGGTCCAGAACCACTTCAATTTAAGTCGCCTTAGCGGAGACAAGCCTCGACGTTCTGCGGTGGCCTTGTTAGGCCAGATTCAGCGTGATAATGGCGGAGGAAGCTACGAAAACGTGACGGCTGTTAATCATTATGCTGTCGAATACTCGGTAAACGCTACCTTCAATGGAATACCCATGACTATCGTGATCGACTCAGGTTCAGCTGATACCTGTATGTCCTTCTTGGCCAGCTACGTTAACCTTTTTCATGTGGCTTATATTTCGAAGGGATACGAGGTTCCAACTTTACCTGTAGAAATAGTCATAATGAGACAATACCCAAAGAAACGTGTGGGCTTGGTCCCTCTTTCACAGGAAACTTCACCGGCGGGCCTATAGAGAACGAGCATTTTACAATCAGGTACGGAGATGGCGAGAATATGCAGGGTCGTAAGTAAACGCCAACACCCGACGGACAACTATGCTCCAGAAAGGACCCCAACGTCTACCTACCTAAGGCACTGGATGGTGCTGACTCTCTTTACAGAAGTAGGATACATGGTGAGCGTCATTGGTCAAATGCTATAAAAGCCCAGCGGTCACCCTTACTCGTTTAGCATCAACTCATCACCTAACCCACGTTCTTCAATCAGGATGTCGAATTGGCTGGTATAACTGTCGTTGGCCAGGAAATAGCACTTGCAAGCCAAGGCACATGGCTGGGTCAGTTTACAGCCCCCTTTTTCTTAATGATACGCAGCCACTACCTTGTGCGACAATGACAGAATATCCATGTTGACTAAGCCGTGTAGTCCAGACCTAACTCCTCCTGCGCTATAGGGTGCACAGGGATAGCATCCGTGGGCCCGGATAGAGAAGTTACCG
>JAOWAP010000010.1:1942455-1961628 GCA_028565235.1 Hypoxylon lenormandii
GCGGGCTACGGCGGCGCCGATTCCTGGTGAGTGGATGTGAGTGGTTGGGGACTTGATGTTGGGAGGGAGGGAGAAAGTTTGTATTAAATGAGGTACCTGTGCCAGCCGCTCCGGTGATGAGAGCTACGCCGGGAAGCTTGAAGACTCCCGATGCCATAGTAATTCACACGCTTTTTCCCTTACCAGACCGGGCGCAGAAGTAAACATATGCTCAAGACGTATTTATTGAAAATTGTTCTATTTGGAACTATCCTTTTATTGTCCATATATCTTTACGATACCATAAAAGATGCTCCTCTTGACTTACTCTGATAGGATGAGCTTATCGTGGAATCTGCCTAGTGTTACAGATCGCACCCAATACAACTTACACCTGTGGGCACTCTAATCATGCATGTTCCGGGATGAGTTATCTCATGGATCATTGCCGAGATCTAGTACCTCTTAGTCGGGGTTTTGCTGTCATTCTCCAATATTCCCCGGGTTATGGACGACGCATACTCAGCTTTCCAATTTTCCACTACGGTATGGGTTCATGCGTATGACACGATTTTCTAAGAATAACTTTCGAGTTGAAGAATTATATAGCTCTCCTTAAAAGGAATTCGCTATGACAAAAGGCAATACCAACTCCGACATTCGTCACCATGTTTGGTGGAATCAGTCGGATATCCGCTGCCATCGGCGTTAGAGACGAAAGCGAAGGCTAAGGAGTTTCTGATCCGGAAAGGAGCAAGACTAAGTAGGCTCAAATACTTAGCTAAAATGTGCATGTTAAATGTGCTAGTCAAGCATAGATACACATGCCGTGTTTGAAGCGGTAGTATGCGGAGCAGCGGATATTCTAATGCGGGCAGTAGAAACCATATAATAACCGGGAATCGATTAATTCCATTCTTCGCTGTCGAGGATACGATTTAAAATAAACCTCACTTCGTTGCAAAGTATACCGGTCAACAACTTATCACAATTTAGCAATTGGCCCCTAACTTTCAACAGAGATACCCAAGATGACGATAACCATGGTGATCGGCTACCCCAAAGATGCCAACTTCAATGCCGAGTACTATCTCCAGAAGCATCTACCGGCGGTGAATCCAGCGTGGAAGCCGTTCGGGATGGGAGCTTGGCGTGCGATGGCGCCGACGGACCTATCCAAGAGCCCCTACGCCATGCTCATCGAGATCGAATGGCCCGACATGGAATCATTCCACAGGGCGCAAGCTCAGACGCCGCCCGAGGATAGGCAAAAGTACATGGACGATATGAAGAACTTTACCGACAAGGACCCCGTGATCTGGTTTATGGAGAGCAAAGCTAGCGGGTCCTGAGATGTCTGATTAAAGGGGTATGCGTTAGGAGGTATCTACACTGTACTCCAGATCACGGATGGGAAGACATTTATTGTGTGACGAAGGTGGATGATATAAGCTGATGGAACACGGGATCGTCTCTTATATGTTGCACATGACGACGTGGCGTTAGGTTAAGAAGTCAAATTTTATCGATAATACCTAGATCTAAGGCGCTGTACCGATTCGTGCTTTACCTCCTATCTTTATTTCGTAGCACCCGATTTGATGAACTCGGCGACCTGTACTCCCCAGGCCTCTTCCTTCTCAATACCCGTGCTGAGACCTAATTGGGGGCTGATATGGTTGTGGCCCTCCAGCACGTCATACGTGATATCGGCGCTCTTCCACTCCTCCTTAAACTGCTTCGCAGATTCGTACATGAGCTCCGGATCCAGCTCGCTGACCAGAATGCTTATCTTGACGCCTGGCAGGGTCGGCTCGGCGCCTTTCTTCTTCTCTTTTTCTAGAATGCCAATGGACGAGTTCTCGTAGATCTTGCCCTCGCCCAAGTATGCTCTTAGGATCGCGTTGTCTTCCCCGCCCCAGTGGAACGGCACGCCAAGGAGGACGACGCCCCTAAGTAGCACGCCCGCGCCTGTTCGCTCCTCCGCTACCACAGCCTCCCTGGACTCTTTAAATTCGGGTGCTAGGAGATAAGTAGTAGTATGTATGCCGCCAGCTGAATTTCCCAGGAAGAACAGGTCGATGGACTCGTATCCCTGCTGTTGCGATAGGCTGGCTTTGACCCAATCGACGACCAGCTTGAGGTCCTCGCCGCCGGACGGATACTTGGCGCCGTGGGAGATGAGACGGTAATCCGGGATGACGACGGTAAATCCGTAGTGAGATGCGAAGAAGTGGCCGAGGTTTCCAAATACCAAGCTGTGGGCAAACCCTTGATTGACTTTCTCGCCGCCTACGAAGCCGCCGCCGTACAGGAAGACGAGCACGGGCTTGGCGCGGAATGGTGCCACGGGCTCCTTGTCCGGATAGTAAATGTCTAGCTGATGCCGGGGCGTGAAGCCGTACTGGTGCGTCTCGCGCCGCGTCGACCTGATCTCGCTCTCCTTGTCGATTATAAACTGCGCGTAGGCGGCAAAGGTGGGCAGCAGGACATCGTCAATGCTGCGTCCCAGCGGTTTCAGCTTGTCCATGGCTGCCAGTGGTATTCTTTAGAAGTCTAATCGTGTATTTCCTATGTAAACTTGGAGAGACTTGGAAGAGATATCAATACTAATACTTTGGGTGATAGGTACTCATTTTTAAATATCACGATGCCGATCTCTACCCGCCTCACGAACCGTTGGTTGCATGGAAGGATTATGAAGCGGGGAATCTAACGTGCCGCACATATTATGGTACCATATACCCGGCACCATCACGTCTTTCCCGGTTAGTCCTGGCGATATTGGCATTGGGGCGCTCCCTGCCCCCCATACGATAGCCCCCATCGGCATTTATCATACCTCAGTCGGGTCAGGGGTAGGTAAAGCAAGTGCCGCTTTTTTACGTCCCGGGGCCTAAGAGAGACTACATACGACCACATTTCGCACCAATAGAACGTTTACTTACCTTAGGCAGGTACCTAACTCGCTACCTATTGACGATAACCATGATCATGGCGGTGATTATAGACTTTGTCTTATAAAGTTATAAAAGTTAGCATGAACATGGGCTGCGTGCATTTGCAAAGGAACAAACACTCCTGTCAAATCAAACCAGGCTTATAAATGGTTTGACAGCCTAACAGCATCTCATTTGAAAGCGCTACACTAATCTAACGCCATTTCTCAGCCACTTACCTAGTACACGGTCCTCTTTTTCCTGCCCTAGCGGAGACTAGCAGACGAAGTACTGTGCCTACTAAGGTAGGTAGGTATGTAGTGTTACAGCTTCTGACCAGCCGTGCCAGGAATAATGCTCGCAACAGCCGCCGAGCCGAGCAGCTGGATCGAGGCGTACGGCAGCGCGCTGGCCGTGAGCGTGCCTGCCGGAGCCGTGTTCTGCGAACCGCCGAGGTCGACATCGTCGAGGATAGCGTACCCAGTCTCTTCAGAATCGGCAAAAAAGACAGCGTTCTGAGAGCTGTTCCGGAACGCAGAGCTTTGGATGAGCACCTGCGCGCCCATGCGGCAGTTGACACCGCTCGAGATGAGCGAATCCCAGAACGTGTTCACAATGTTCACCGTCCCGAAGCGGACGAGGGGCGCGCGGCTGTACGTGTTGTAGAAGTGGTTGTTGGCGTACGTGACGTGCAGGCTCCCCTGGTCCTCCGCCGCGTTGCTGTCCGAGTGCCCGATGAGCGACGCCTTCCAGTGGTCGTGGAAGTACGTGTTGGACACCGTGACCCATTCGGACCCGTGCGAGATGTCGACCAAACCGTCGTAATCGTCCTTGCCCTTGCTGAGATCGCCTGACAGGTCGCAGTGGTCGATCCAGACGTTAGAGGACCCGTCGATGCCGATCGCGTCGCCGTTGCTGGCCGGAACCTGAGCAATCTTCATGTTGCGAACGATGACGTTGCTGGTTCTGCGGATGTAAAGGCCGACACCGGTGAGAGAGCTGCCTGTCTCCCCGTAGATGGTCTTGTTGGCACTGACGCGTATCTTGGCGGACCCGGAGATTGCGCCGGAAACAATGATTGTGAGAGGGCCTTCTTGCTCCGCTGCTGCGACCAGGCCAGCAACGTCGGTGGCAGTAACAGTCTCGCCCCCGGTACCACCCGTCGTTCCACCGTTTTGGGTGCAGTACCCGATAGGACATGTCTCACCGGCCTGTTGGCGTGCCACCAGGTTAGCAGTGCTCGAGGGGTCACGTGGAGAGGCGGCAGCCACGGCGGCTAGTAGCGCAAAGGCAGTATACTTCATCTTCTCGATTACGAAGTGATAGAAATGGATGCAGCTACTGCTGAAGTGCGGCAGTACGGGAGAGGAAACGAAGAGATATAAAATATACGTGAGCTGATGATACTAGGTGGCAGGCCATCTTCGTCGGATCAGATGGGTCGGCAATGGGCTGGTGATGTGCGTTTCTACATCCAGGCACACCTGGTTCGGGATAATCTAGTGCGAGAGGCCATCACCACAAGAGGAACGGCATGATTGGTACGAGGAGTGAACACGGTGCGGGAGAGCCAGTGGGAGATGATCCTTGAGATGGGTACGGTTCCCGTCTTCTAGGAAGCTTATATGGTCTTAGCCGAAGCGACTGATCCAGATAAATTACCAGTCCTATAGCCGCTCAAGTGAGAAAATAATGACAATACTAGTGAGCTATCGACAGCGAATACTTAAGTATGCACGAAGAGGCCAACGATATCCTCATTGGATACTCCCCTCCCATTGATGTGACCTGTAACCAGGTTTCTCTCCTGAATCTGTACCACGATCCACCGGAGTTACCCCTGCGGCTCTATATTAGACGCATCATCAGGCACACACCCGTTGGGAGGCGAACGCTGGTTGCTCGGTAGTTCAACACCGCGAAGCCCTATATCATCCTTGATTAATGTGATGGGTCAATGACCAACTCCGTGTAGAGCATCAGCCCATGTGTAAGCGCGACGAATCAGGTTACAATTCATCGATTTATAATGCCAACCCAGATTTACCGACGACATAGCATTGGAAATATATAATCGGAAGATCACATGAAAAATAGACATAAAACATCTAATTGTGCAATATTAAAGTACACAAATATGAGAAATATCCCAACCCCAACACCTCACTGCCCAAGTAATTGTACATTGCCTCCCTATCATGGCACCATCGCCAATGACACAGGTTCAAGCCGTCTTGTCGTGTCATTGCTGAACCCCTAGGCTCTAGGTTTGGACACCCAACTGGAGGCTGATTAGAAACGATACTCGTGACAGAAAAAGATCAATGAGCTTGGTAAATTGGAGGAAGACTCACCGTTGCCACATGCGCCCTACAAATCCCGAGTTGTACTGATCGGCTATACTGTCCCGTCTTCTCATAGATTCTTCGTCGCCGGTCCTCTTCTGCTGCATGAGGGCATTGAATTCCGGGCCAGAGAACTGGTCAGGGATATTTATGTTAACTTGGTACGGCTTGGAAGGGGGAACAACTGATAATAAGGGTTAACGAACGCTGCTGGTGCTCTTCTTCCGAATGCCCTGCTGGCTGACCTTTCCACTATCTAATGGCATGTTGTCGGGTGGTTGCTTGTTTCTATGTAGTTTTTTTATATAATTGCTAGTGTATTGTAGGTTGATAGTACAAGCGATAGATAGTATGATGAATATGAATAGAGATGCGAATTGTAAAAGCTGAGAAGGATATTATATAAGCTTCACAGGAGCGAAGAGAGCTTCTTGATGATATGACGATCCAGTGGAATCCTTCCCTGCCATTGGCTGATCCTTTGCGAATGACGAGTCTAGACTTACTAGGGGCCTGTGTTGGGCTAATTGACTCTATCTAGTGAATATCGTTGACAAAGTGGTGAGGTCACCAGCCATTCCATCCAACCACACTGCTCAATTCAGAGAGGTTTGAGTCAAGTACCCCTTACTCCCTAATAAAGAAACAGCACTACGATGGTGGAAGTAGGGGCTTAAGATAGGAATCGAATTTGTAGTCGTTCTCACACTTTTGACTTGTCTGGACATTATTTCTACGAAATTCCATCTTCTCATAACGGTTAGGTACCTAAGGTTGAGTAGCTTAATTGCTCCGGGTCATGAAGGACTGTGGCACTAGATTTATCAGAATGTCTTTGAGGCGTTAAATGGTAGGTAGGAATTACTTGAAATCCCGAGGTCACAATTTAAAGGCCTGGGTTTCGGGATACATTAAGCAGGTAGCCAATGAGTTACCAAGTACCCCTTTGGCCCTTAAGCAATATATGTAGCCAACTCTTAAGTGCCATTTTCCTTCACTAAAGCCCAGCACTTGCGCATTCCAGTCCCCATCGACTCTTCATCAATAGCCACGACATCGCTCCACCGGCTCCGCGTTCCGTCACCGTTCCTCCCTTCCTCAACTATCTCGTCGCCCCCAGGGTCTCCCTCAGTTTCGAATAGATGGACATGCATCGTCAACTTGAGGTGTGAGAAGAGCCACGGGACGGATCCTAGGTCGCCCACGTGCTTCAGCATGTTCGGCCGCATCTTGCTGACCAAGCCCGACACATACCGTTCCGCGTCCTTCTTCCTCGTCTTCGGCGTGCTGTTTTGTGGTTCTTCTAGAATATGACTGGGAAGCTCCCAAAGACCGGCTAGGAGCCCCTTGTCCGGGCGTCGGTGGATCAGATACCGTCCGTCGTCGCGACGCCTGATTGCGCAGACGAGAGTTTCTTCTTCCCGTACTGCTTTCTTGATAACTTTGACTGGAAATTTACGTGCGTGGTTTGCGATCACATCTATGGCGGCCGTACCAAGAGGGGCCGGAGATGAAGCTAGAGAGGTAGAAGTCGTCTTTTTGGTCGATTTCGCGGTAATCTGAGTAGTAAACGCGAAAGACTGCAGAGTCATTTGTGCCCGTGTTTGGGATTTTTGTTGCTTAGGTGCCTCGCTGATACTGTCCCGGCCCTCCAGCTCATCTTCGTCTGCGAATTCCTCGAACGGCTTACACAGGGTGCAAGCATCTTCAATATCGATGACAGCACTATCGCCATTTGCTACGGATTTGGGCGCCAGTCCCCTCCTAGCAGCGAGTTGGAGGCCCTCGCCGTATGCGCGACAGCTCGCGGTGATGGGACACGCTGCGCAGTTTGGCTTCGGTGTGCATACTGTGCTACCGAGTTCCATAAGCGCCTGTCCCCATCTGCCGGGTCTATCACTGGGCCGTTCCTCTCCGTCATCAAGTTTGTCGGGGGTCACGTCGTCAGTTTTCGATCCATCTTGCGCGACGGTTCGAACTAGGCGACCCGCCGCAGCCCACAGCACATCGATGATAGTCTTGTCCGATTTGACGTCCCCAAATAGGCCGAGCTGCCGGCTTAGCACTCGCAGAACATTTCCATCGACCATAGGGGCGGCCTTCCCGAAAACAATAGCCGCAATGGCACCGGCGGTGTACCTTCCCACTCCAGGTACTCTTGCGACGAGTTCGTCCACCTTGTCCGGCAGCAACCCACGCATCTCTGGGTCGGCGCAAACGAGCTTCGCCGCATCGTGTATCCTCGTCGCGCGACTGTAATACCCTAAACCGCGCCAGGCCCCAAGGACGTCGTCCGACGTTGCCTCTGCTAGGTCCTGAACCGTCGGCCACCTGGCCATCCACCGGTTCCAGTAGTCAATAACCGCTGCGACGCGTGTCTGCTGCAGCATGATCTCGCTGATCCAGACCTCATACGCGCGGCGCTCAAGCTGGCTGCGTAGCTGTACCTCGTCGTCCGTATTGTGCGGATTTATCCATGCCTTGCGCCACGGCATATTCCGCTTCGTGCTTACTTGATCGAACCATCTCAGCAAAGAGTCGCGTCCTTCCTTGCTGTCTAGCAGCAGAGGTCGGTGATAACTTAGCTCATGGGAACGTTTGGGAAGTACCGTGGCGGAAATGGAATTAGTCGGCGCAAAATCAGGTCTACCACCGAAGAGGCGCTCGTGCAATTGCTGTTGTGCATTGGCATTCCCCTTTTTGCTAATGGCGTGTCCTGTGACTTTTCGCCTCTTGGCGCATGGTTTTGCTACCGCATCATCTAGATCCTCGGTGTATTCTTCGACATACTCCTCGGATTCATCGATATTTAACGAGTCATCACTTTGAGCAGACCGGATGTTCCTCTTGTTTCTTGTAGTCCGGGAGGCGGTATTCACGATATTTTCATTTTCTGTGAAATAATGCGACTCTTTTTTGATAGTCCCATTTGCCACCGTCGTTGAAGCCGATTGTTTAATCGAGATTCGCGTTGAGCGTCGCATGTTGTTAGAAGCTTAGGCATACAAGAAAGTTGGAATGGGACGCGATGGAAAAGGTGCCGCGTGATCACGTGATACAGGGTGGCGTTAAGGGGTAGATCTCATTACAATACTTGGAATGATGACTGATTCAGATACTAAAAATGTTGAAATTTTTAAAGGAGATAATGAAGGGTATCGCGGTACCTGAGCTACATAAACATGAAATGTCTGAAGAAATTGGTCTTGGTCTTGCTTTTCGTTGACTATCATATTCTCCATGACTCGTATCCAACTTGTACTTTTTACAACATTTGCGCTGACGGTAAAAGTGGCTTGGTTGGTGTACCCTATATGAGCACTCCCTATATGCTTTCTCATGCTTTCCCGACATTACTCTTTCTTCCCTGTCCCCTTCTCGGCTTTCTAGTTGTGTCTTGTCGTTCCGTTTCATATAATAATCAGCTAGGCAAGCAACACGTTAGCATTTCGTCTTTCCCGCATTTTACGTGTTGCAGGTGTCGAATTAGCTAAAAACTCACCTCGATCAACTTCTCCGTTAATATTGAACACTGCTTATCGGGATCCTGCGCGTGTGTAAAGGAACTCGAGCGCCACAATCCTTCGAATCCCATATCCTCCAAAATCTCGCTCAACATGCCGCTGCTTTCTAAGGCGCTTGTGAACTTAGGGTTGGAAGACAGCGTCTGGAGTAGAGCGTGCGCAGATCCTAGCGTCGACGAGCTCTGGCCGTGGAGTAAGATCTCGTCCAAGAATGATGCGATGGTGGGGCATCTATTATTCAATTAGTATGCTCCTCTTCACAAAATCTAGTAGGCAAGATACTAGGGGACTCACAAGTGCAAGACCACAGCTGGCCTTCCGGTTGCCAGCTCATTCAGCCACACAAGAGTGTGAGTTTGCACCGCCTCGTCCAAGATCTGGAAATCTACTAGCTCGATAGCAGTATTCAATAGGAGATCCTTGTCTTTCACGCCGTCCAAGTCGCCCAAGCTGCGAGCCGGTCCTAGATTGGCCACTCCCAGCGGGTTTATACCGGCAGACCAGAGGCATTCCTTCAGATCTTCTGGCGTGACTGCCCGGGCTTGGATGAGAGCTAGGTAGGGTGACGCGTAGAATTCGCTCGAGAAGCTCTTCGCTGAGGAACCGGCAGAACAATCCGTCGTCATCTCGAGGAAAGTCGACAGAACTCGGAGAGCTGCAACCTTAGTGCTGGGGTCTGTAATTCCCCTGGCAAGACAGGCGCAGACTGCAAAGTGGAAACTATCTGGAGTGAAATGGATTCCGTATGCCTCGTCTAGAGGGAGTGTAGCTTCTTCTAGCTGCGCTCGACCTTGCAGAAGATATTGGGCCATCTTGTTGCTCCTTAACTCGCTCGTTGTACCAATATTCGCTAGAACAGCTTCTAGGAATTGAGCGGTACAGTTGAATAGGCTGGCTGGTACAAGCCGGATTAATGACATGGCTAACCAGAATAACTGCGGCCCATAACGTGAAGCCGAGGTAAGTTTGGCGATCATCTTGGACAGAGATGTAACTATAGCAACAAGCATATCGCTGCCGTTATCCTCTCCAAACCGGCCAACACTGTTCCGCAGCGCCACAAGGACTTGATAGAGCAGGTCGTCGTCAACCTCCTCGCGAGCCAAGCATCCCATGACCGTGAAGGCTCGAGGCTGAATTGCTGGGTTATTCTGAAAGGCAGTGCTGGCAACTAAGCTCATCCATCTCGACCGCCACGCGTTTGCCATGTCAACAGATGGCGCTGCGGTGGAGCACGTCTCAAATAGCAAAGTCGCCAAGCTCTCTATGACCGAGAGAGCAGGCCCGGATTCTTGTGTCGTTGAGATGGAAGTTCCATCCCGTGCTAGAACCAAGGGAATGGATAAGCTGTCGTTTCTCGGCTCGGATAATATTTCGAGTGTCCCGCGGAGCTTCGACAGCTTCACATCCTCTAATTTAAATGAGGTACAAGCCGCATGGATGGAATTGATGAGGAGCTTATGAACTAGCGCCCGAACGTCATATGAGCCTGTGTTCGATAGCATCGTGACTATATGGAATATCTCAGGTAGGTATAGTTGAGATTGGACACCGCAGTCGAACGAGAGGGAGAGGCAGAACTGGAGAAGAATGCATATCTCATTCCACACGGCATTCTCCGGAAGGAACTTAGTTGGCCGAAGCGAGGACCTATTCAACGCCTTGCGGAGCCTAGATATTATTTTGCCTCGGAGAGTTATTGTACCAATAGCCGTGACTATTGAGGTCAATGATTGTGTGTGCTCGTCGTATAGACCCACGGCTAATGCCGCTTTGATGATCTCGTCGACGAAGATGTCTAGGAGCACCTCATCCTTATAAATCGCCGGCCAAATCGTATATTCTAGGGTTAAAGTCAGCGATGGCTCGACTACCGTCACGTCTATCAATTTCCGGAAGATCAAAGCGATCTTTTCTTTAGCTTTTTCGCTATCGGACTCGTCTACCAGCAGTGACGTGCGCAGGCTAGGTATCCATGGCGCCATATATGCTAGACTTAGCGGCTTCTGCTCTTCCGAAAAGCTTTCCCACCCGACGAAGAACTCGTTCAAGAAGTCGGATGTCAGCTGCGGTTCCTCTTGGGCAAGGGTCTTGCTAATGTTGATGATGAATTGTGTAGGATCCAAAGGAACGGATACGTCCCTGATGGGCATGAATTTAGAGGCCGCCTTGAATTTGAAAGCTCGACAGAGAGCGCCGAGCAAGTTATACGACGCAATTCGGAGCATGGCATCAGGAGAGGCGAGGTTTGTTAACGCCAGATTGAGCAATGTCCCGGGAACATCTTGAGGTCGTATAAGGCGCTCGAACGGCTTCAGTGTCCTGGTATCTTTGCCCAACATGGCCTTGGCCTTTCGAATTTCCTTTAGTACATCGGCTTTCCTAGTGCTCTGGAAGTACATCACAATCTTGCCGTTGTCCGCACGCAAGCCAAACGCGGAATCATCCTCGGTGGGAATTGAAGTTGGTGCCTCGTCAAGGTCCTTAAGGTGGAAGATATCGTTGACGATTCCATTTAGACGAAAACTTGGGTGAACCTCTTGCTTCTTCACGGTGGTCACCTGAACAAAGGAGCTGCCGACCCCGACGGTAACCTCAATCTTTCCCTTGGTCTTCGAAAGCCGGGTGACCGGCTGGTATGTGTAGCGAGCATCGGTGGCTATGCTGATTGTTTCTTTAGGAAGATGGACTTGGCTTAGATGGAAATGTGCTTGAAGATCGAGACGACTCCCGAGCAGTAGATACTCTACATTGGCTGGATTCAGGACGCTTGTGTCACTCTTGGTAGCGACGCGAAGTACACGCCGGAAGCATTTCCTTGTCTTGTTAGTGACGAAGTGCGAAATGCTATCTGGGATTATCATACCGGAAAGTGCTGTTCATATTATATACGTAGATCCGGGACAATTGTCGAGATAACTCGCTCGGGCTGAGTAGTTCTAATTTCTTGAAAAACTCATCTGGAGGGTCATTTTGTCCATCGTAACACGTCGCATCAATAAGTAAACCAAAAGGTTTATGCCACAACCGACTCGCAATCTATATATATGTTAGACGAGGACGAAAAAAGCGTAGAAGAGAGCAATAAACGGAGGTGTAGAGTGAGACTCCCTAGATATTGAGCTGTTGGGGCTTACCTTTAAGAAGCAATACAAAATGGTATCATAATCTATGGAATCTTGGTCGATATGGCGGAGAATCACACAAATAACTGAGAGCCCGTCCTACTGATTGTTAGAATTTTCGCATTTGCTAGAATAAGCTACGTCGATAGACGATGTACATACCCTGCTCTCACCGCCGTCATAAATAGCTCGAGATGTCATGAAGGAGTCGGTACTCCGGAAAGCATTGCGAAGCATGAAATGCTGAAATCTAGAGTAGGCAAGAGGAGTATTCGCCGATATTTGTGGGCGGTTCCAAGTGACCGCCAAGGGTGGTGGCCCGAGATTGGTTATTAGAGCTCGTAGTGGCTCAAGTAGAGGCGATCGACCACGAGCTAATTCATTAGGAGAGCGAACATGATCCCGCCTTTCTTGCGACATCAGTCTCTGCCGAACATGGTCCCAGTGGTCGTATAGGAACCTGTGTAGAGCGACGCAAGAGCCAAATTCGAAAGTTTCGCCTTCTGCTGGAGGCGTCTCCGACGTGGTTGGGGGAACCTGGGCTCGCCTGTTAGCGGACGTCAAAGTTGAAACTAGTACGGTAGACCTCACCGAGATTTCCCTCAGAAAGGTGGTGACTCGATAAATATTCTGCGTTAAGAAGTCGTTCAGGGGATACATGTATGGCTCCTTTGCTCCGAATAAGACATTGTTCGCCAGATTTTGGATAACTTTGGCGATCAGGAGCAGACCGCGTCGCATTTCTTTAGATGGTGTTACGTCCACAAGATTTTCTGCTTCCGGTGCGACGATAGCAGGACAGAAGAACCTGAGGAATATGAAAGCCCCGACAGCCGTGTATTTAGCATCCTGAAATCTGGGCATGACAGATGCGGATATCTATGGATATGTCAGCATCAATAACTATGTTGATAAGACGGTGGATTTTACTATGCTGCAGATTTTCCTGAATGAAGCGGGAATGCTTGTAGAGGATGCGCATATGTCATCGATGAAGACTTTGGCAACGATTCGTAGTTGTAATGCGTTTTTCTGAAGTTCTTCCTGAGACGAAATCCTCGTTGGGTCGAGTTCTAGATCGAGGTCCTTTGAGGTCAGCATTAACCTCTCCACGACTTTCTGGAGTGTGGCTTTGAGGTAGTTTGCCCCTTTCCATTTTGCGTAGATAGAAAGCATCTTAGTTGCAACACAATTGCGACGGAGAATCTCCGACTCGTTCTCTAAGAGCAAGATTAGTCGACTGGCCAAGAAATTAGGTTGGCAAAGTTTCACTAACCCGTTTCTTCAATCTCCTGCTTGATCAATGCTTCCATAAGCTCAAAGGTAAGTCCACGAGATTCGAAGATATTCAACATTGAAATAGTGAGCTCCTCGACCTCGCCACTTGGACAGACTGTGCTAATGGCAACGGCAAGATTCATATCATGGGTGAGAAGCTAAACAATCCAAGTTAGCTAAACGAATTAATTTCAGAGATTTGATCATTGCTACCTCTAGTAGTTCGTCATATTTCTCATTCACTGCCTTGTCTGATAGATTGCTGAATTCGGTTCCTTGAACGAGGATATTGTAAAGAACTTTGACAAACGCAGTGCGAATCTCAATATTCTCATTGTAGCCGATGCTAAGAGAATACTTGAGGCCGACGTCAATATTCGCACTCAAGAGGTTCGAGAGGATGGTAATGGCGAGGTCGGACGTCGATCCGGCCTCGTCTCGATTCGACGAAGGTGGAATGGCGTCTCCTCTGATATTATCCGATGGCTCATAGTTGAGCAACGAGAGGAATCGATTGAAATATGTGCGGAACATCTGTGATTTCATCTCGCTCGTACCAGCGTCATTCTGGCCATCCCCTGGTTGAAGCGGCAATCTATATGTCAGTTCGGCAAGGCAACGGAGACAAGCTTTATCAAGGTCTCTCTGAACCCGTGTGGTATCTTCTTGGCGGTGTTGTGTATAGTTGGTCTCAGAGGGCGGTGTCCGAGGTCTGGCGATCCAACTAAATATAAATTCCAGGAGTTGGTTTCGTTTTCTAACATCATCGCGGAGATTTAAGTGCTCCTTCTTCTTGTTAACGGACTCGCATAACTGGCAGATCTTGATTTTTACTCGTAGGCTAGCTATGTTATCAGCAACACCATCCAAGAACTTCGCAAAGCTTAGCCCCAGAGAGCTGAAATGGACCGAAGACGCAGCCCCCAGCTCGGATGGGGTTTGCAATCGCTCTACCAATGCTTTCAGCAACGATGCTGCCTGCTCGGCAAAGATAATCTCGACGTCCTGGCCTTCGCCAGATGTCTTAAGGGCTCCTGTAAAAAGCACCTCCAGCTCAGATTCTAGCGCCCTGAACAAGGGATGATATAAGGTCGGCGATATGTCGGAAGACAGTACTTCACGCGTGGTTTCTCTTACTCGCACGTTGGTACATGCGAGGAGCTGCGTGCTAAGTTGGAGATACCTATTGAGAAGGGGTTCCTCGTGGTTTTCGGACGAGAGTCGATCAATCCACTTTAGACCACCAGCGGCAGGCTCCTCGAGTATGTAAGCTTGCTCGGCCGTGCAAATGCCGCCAAGCGACGCGAGGAAACCGGATAGGTTCCTCCACTCGGAAAAGCTCCTTTCATCAACACTGTCGGCGGATGTCGTAGATACATCTTTGGATAGATGGAGCCACTTGTCAAAAGCCTTTTCCCAAGCATCCAGAATGCCTACACTTGGGTATTGCATACGCCTCAAGAGCGCACGGATGCGTTTCTGGAAAGCCATCATTCCCGTGAATCTAAAGTCGGGGGAAGCAATCTCGCCAAAGACTTCGCCATTCCTTAGCAACAAATTCGCCGTCTTGCCCGCATCTACGGTTGAGTCTAAAATGCGGCACTCTTCGTTGAAGAGCTTGATGCAAGAGGTCACTAGCTGGCACGTGTCAATGTCTGCAGAACAGAGTGATGTTAGAAACAGAGTCTCAAGTCTTGTTGAAGTCGCTATGCGTTCCGGGATATCCTCAGATACCACAGACAACTCCTGTAAGTGTGTTAGCTTAAGCCATGTAAACATAGCCTTGTGATTTCAAGTCTGACCTGAATCGAACTTAATAGGAGCAATCGCGACTCGAGATAGCCGTGGATGGACTTTAGTAGTGTGTCGTCGTCCTGTTGCTCATGCTTCTCACACATCTCCATGAGAACGAGCGACCTGTAGCCCATCATTAGTTTGGTCGCGTTTCTTTTTGAATTGGGACACTTCGCGCCTACGTTAGTCTCCAAAACTTGGTTACGAATCTGCGCGAGTCAAGACGCTTTGATTTTCGCAAGGCAGAGAGGACACCATTCGGGGCAAGTAATTTTCTGGCCAGACCGCTTGCAAGAGCTCTAACAGTGTCGTTCGCCGTCACGAGGCAAGAGACGAATGCTTCAAAAATCTCTTCGTAAAATCGATCCGCATCCGGACTCTCTGATGGGACACCTTCAAACAAGGTCTTCGGGGAGGCGTCTAGGAAGTTGAGGATGTTACATATTACCGAAGTCGTCGACGAGTTCGTCTCCGATGGCTTGCGGTGGGAATGGCGATCCCCTATGTACATATCTGCCGAAACCGCGGACATTGCCTGGCAGGGGTCAGCATCGCTTCCTTGTCTTGCCTAGCTGGGCCACAGTTAAAAGAGGTTCTGACCTTTAGTCGGCTTTGTATATAACCCGCGATCTCGGTGAACAAACGTCGGTAGTCTTCGGCGTTGGGCTGCCGCGCAAAGTATGAGCATGCTTGGATGATTGCAATTTTGAAGGGATGGGGCGCAGAGGAGTTGAGACACGACTGTGTTAGTGATTCTACGGAACCTTCGAAATTCAGGTGTGTAAGGCTGATGAAGGCTGCGGTGGTCAAGTCTTGATCAAACAGGGTTCCGTCCCCGTTAGGAGAATACCGGCGAAAGACAGCGTCTCGGACTTCATCCTGAACGTCCATGGCGTAGCTCACAATGGCAGCATCACCGTCATCGTCGAAATGGCGGGCTGCACGGAGAAGGCTGATCAGACAGTACCCGGCGGCATCGTTCTTATTCCGGAGCGCCTTTCTCAACCCCTCGAGGAATGCGACTTTCTTGGCCATGCCGCCAGTCTTCGCGTCTCGTAAGTTACTAGCCACCTCGAAAACATCAGGAACCAACATGAGCAAAGCGATTTGAAAGGGGTACAGCGTCGACCGTCTCTTGCCACTGTCGGCTAAGGTCTGCGTCATATCAAAGAGAGTATCGGGTCCACCATCCAGCTTCCTATGCTGATTGTGTAGCTCAACAAACTCCTCAGGGTAACGCTCGATCCATCTAGTGATCAAAAGTGGTGCAATAATGGCAACGGAGTTCTGGTACGCTCTCCGAAAGTGGAGGAAACTAGAGCACAATTCCTGGATGATGAGTCCGAGCTTTTGACCATCAACCCACATGTACGAGATGAAGCGCAGTATCACCAGAGCTGTCTTCTCTTCCTCCGCCACCGCTTGCGTCGGGACCACCTGCGCTGGAGCTGTAGCTCTGATACCGTAGATGACATTTCTCACGTACTCGAAGGAGGCCGACCAGCTCGAGGCTGTCACGAATTCCACGATAATTTTGATACATGGCTCGACATCCTCCGCATCATCATTGCCAATGGCCCTGGTGTCTCTCGAGTCATCAGAACCGCTCCTCGAAACGGCTCTCGGCATCGAATCTCCAAAACGAGCGTCAAAAATTTCCCGTGCCGACCTCTCGTCTAATATCGTCTTGGTAGGCAGAACATAGCCGTCTGGTAACGGTTGAAGCAGGCACTTGAAAAGATCGAATATTCTGGTCACGAGCCCGTCATCCAGCGGTTCGGGCTCTTTAGGCCCAGAGCCTGGTACCCTGGATATGCCATTGGAATTGGCGTTGCGCAATGCTTGCCAGTGAGCAGAGCAGCAATCGGCGGCCAGCGATAGGACGAAGACTTCGGTTAGGAGAATGTGAGGTGGGTGATTTGCGAACGTCTTATACGGTCGACCGAGGTCTTCTAGGAGCGATATCAATGATTCGAGCACAGCTCCTATAGAGCTGGCGCTGATTTTTACGAGGGTGGCGCGCGTAATGACAGCAACATCGTCGTGCTGGAGATCTTGGCCCGGGGTGCCGGTACGATGCGGTAGCTGCGCGCAAACGTATACATTAGCAACGCTACTACCAAGCCGGGTCTACCGTGGGCAGCATTTTACGAGGCCACATAGAAGAGAAAGCAGTTGTCTATTACCCTGGTTGTGAGTCTTCCGACTAAGCATCCAACGAGGCCCGCATCACCGTTCATCTTGTGCTCGTATACCGTCGGATCGCGCTTAAGGGTCTTCTCAACATTGTGACGTCGTCATGGAGCACAGCTGGGCGGTAGGGTAGGTAGAGTCGTCGAGTCAGTCGTCGAGTCGATCGTAGCTCGTTATAGCTCGTTGCGAAACACAGATGGGTGTATCAAAATTCGGTTCGGCAGTAGAACAAGTCGTTCTACTCTCGTTCTAGAATGGCACGCTACTCAAACTCCGACGTTCCCCCGCGCGCAGAATGCGAGTACGTTGAGGAATCGGGTTATCAAAAGGGAGAAACGTATGCTATACGAAATAGGGCTACAATTCCCTTTTTTCGGTGTGGGTGTGTTTCTTCTCGAGGATCCTTCGAGGGCTAAATAGATATAGAATTATTTCCTAAGATCTATTATTGGAGCTAGGGTCGAAATTCGATAGGCTCTCGATGTCAGCGCCCTATAATAAATAGTATATAACACCCCAAAAGAATTGGCAACGTCACTTGGTTTATTTTCATAAGCAAGTGTTGGGTATGTGTTATATAATTGTTGAAGAAAAGAAAAAAAGGAAAATGTTATCAAGGCTAGCGTTGGAGAATATGAAGCTACTGTAGGACAATGTATGTACAGGAACACAGGCACAGACAGGCACCGAAAGGCACCGGCAGGCACAAGGCACAAATACCTAAGACAAGATAAATAAGACAAGGTGGTCTTCTAGCAAACAGTGATGTACTACATACATGGCATGGTGCTATAATGTGCTATACCTGTACCAGGTAGGTACCTTTGTGAGCTAGGGATAGTCTTACCTAGCACCTAGCACGAGAGGTCAATTAGAGGCGAGAGTATTCCGTAGGCGAGAGGAAACCTGGACATATCTGCGGGGAAAGAAAACGAGTCGCCTGCCGCGAGTTGCAAAAAAAGAGAATCCTCTGAAACGTGGTAGACCTAATGCATTATCTAGAACCCATAAGGACTAGCTCTAGGTACCTAAGTTGGGAAATGGTCACGATGATGATTGTCCTTTAGCGGGGTAGCACCCCCGTCCTAGACCGCCTATCGTCTAATATTAATCCCGAGCTCTGTCTTGTCTGTCTCCTGAACCACTAAATATCCCTGTACGGACCTCAACGTCGTCAGCTTCCTTGCCGAATTAGTCGACCCTCAAGAATGACTTATCATCGCCTGCATCTCTCACACGTCCGAGATATTTCTTGCGTATGGGAATTTCTGATCGATCACCTGCCTAGATACGTACTTTACCCATTTGGGAAAACCCGCTACGGCCCGGCCCTTAAGTTGTTGATTCCATGTAATCTGGTAATACCTACCGAGGTATGTAGGTATACCAGGTAGGTATATAATCAAGGTATTCTTGAAACGCTATGCGTTGTTGTTCGGCGCGAACATATTAGGATCTTGTAAGTCAAGGTGGCATGGCTTCTAGGAATGGGTCAGACATCTTGTATTAGGAAAAGAAAACATAAACGATTTAAAGCAGTGGCCCAGCAATTAATATCGCGGAATTAGGTAGTATATCTAAGGGCACCTAGGTATTATAGGTGTACCTCAACTATAGGGACCAATCTACACCGTCTCGACATCTTTTCATAAACTAGCTGCTCCATTGCCGAGCCTTTTTCTAGGTACCTTGTCATCTATATCCGCGGCCACGAGACTGATTGCCTCGATAACCGCCACGGTCATCGTACGGTCGACGATCACGACCGTCACGCCCGGGAGGTGGCTGGTTATATTGGCCACCGTAGTTGTTTTGCGGCGGCGCATATCCTCCTTGGTACCCTTGGTTTCCTCCGCGATTCCCTCCGTAGTTCCCTCTATACTGACCACCGCGGTTTCCACCATGATGACCGTCATATCCATTACCGTAGTTATCACGGCTGCCGAGGTAGGCCGGCGGAGGCGGGGGTGGGAATCCATTCCCGAACCCGGGAAAG
>JAOWAP010000010.1:1988180-2001785 GCA_028565235.1 Hypoxylon lenormandii
CCCCGTCCAGCATCGTCACGCGGATGTACGCTAGCGACTGCATGTACTCGCGCTCCTTGGCCACCGTGTACGGCGAACGTTGTTGTTGCTGCTGCTGTTCGTCCTTGGTCTTGCTGTCGTGGCGCGCCTCGTTGAGGCTGCGCATCGTGAACGACTTGATGCGGTCGCCGTGCTGCGCGCGCGTCTTGGCGAGATAGTTCAGGTACCAATACATGCCGGCAAGCTCGTCGGTCTGGTAGATGTCTAACTCGAAACCAAGCTGGACGATCCATTCCATCTGCCGGAGCTTGTAGAGATACGCCCACGACGAGAGGGGTAGGGAATAGCCCAAGCTGCTGTTCCCTCTCTCCGCCGGGAGAGGTTTCTCGTCGAGGGCGACCTGCAATAGCTGGTCGATCTCCTCGACATCTGCCTGGAGCATGTCCCACTCCTGAATACTATGACATAATGTCCGTCGGACTCTGCATCTGTTCTGGCAAAATATCCTAAAGATGTCTAGATAACACTCGGCCACACGCTGTCGGAAAATCTCCATCTGCGCTGCGACCTGGTGGCGCGGGTCCGTCGGCAACTCAATACGATCATAGGAGGGATCTATCTGTGGTGCGCAGGGTAAAACCACAATCGAGAGGTCGTGGTCGATGATCTGTCGAATGCTATAATTACCCAAGACAACCATCTCTTTAAATAATAGGCTCTGAAGAAGCGTTCTGATATAAACCAAGGGTTGAGGCTTTCTTGCTTGAAACGTGGAGACGAACGTCTAAAAAGGGGTAAGTCGTATTGATACGGAATAGGCTAGGCGGATTCAACTCACGAGAAGGCTCTGAGGCTCTGCATACTTGAGAACATCCATAACATTGATCGCATCCTGAAAAAGCTGCTTGAAGTGTCCATAACTCTCCTCGAAGCTTGGCTGGACCATTGGGCGCGGCGGCATCGTACTAGCTAGTCGCCGCTGCAACTTGGTGCTGAATGCTTCTGGCACTTGCTTCCCTAGCGGATGCTGCTTGTTGATGTGCTCGATAAGGCCGCTCATCTGTATCCACGGCATCTTCAACGAGTCGGGGTTAGCTTTGCGTAGGGTGGAGAGATCAATAGCTCTTAGAAATGCCATTCGAAGCTCAAGCCGAAGATCAAGGGCTGCGGAGACATCCTTAGCAACGACGTTACTAACGATGCGAAGATCGCTCCGAGCCTTTTGTAGTAGGCTGATGACGGCTTCGGCTGGTATGTCAATGAGGAGGTTGCGGTCGTACGTGTTAGATACGAAGTCTTCCTCCTGCGTGTTGTTAGTCCAACAGAGAATAAATAAATCATAGCGCATTTCAAGCCGATTTTCTGACCTCGTAGTAAAGCTCGTCTTTCACTAGCTCATTCACATAGTAACATGCTTTAATCAAGCCAAGGCAATATGCTCGCAGCACGAACAGGAGCTTTGGCTGCTTCTCGCGGCTCTGGGCGTCTCTTACGAAATCGGCCTCGTCTATACTGGTCGGCTGAGGCTTCATAAGTGACTCTATATAGACGCTTGTGAAGAGGGTCTGCGAAAGGGGATAGCCAAGATGCCAAGCCATCTGATGGTAGTATGAAGTCAGCAAAATGGGATCTCAGGTTAGAAGCTAGCGAGAAAACTGAAATAGTGCATCCGAGACATACCTCGAGGCAAAGTAGCTGGTCGATGATGCCTAAGATTTCCTCGGGAAGCAGATCACGAGAAACGTCATATTCCTCGTCCAGGGACTCTCCTTGTGCTAAGGCGCCGCTATCCATTTTCGAGTCCATAATCTGAGGTATTTTGTTAGCGTCCATGTCCCTAACACGGGACTCTTGGGTTATAGTATATAGTATTTACCTCGAGAGCCGCGACGGAGTCGAAAAGCGTGAAATGGTCATCTTTAACAAGTTCGCCGGGCACCAGCGCTGATGAGAATAATTAGTGAGCGACACTCTCGGGGTGGACCGACTGCGTTATGTAGGCTTACTTTTCACTGCGGATGCAAATTTCTTGGTGATATCGGAGGCGACGACTCCGGGATGTGAGATGTTCGGAGCCGGCGACAGCGGATCAAACTGCTGCATCTTGATTATTGGTACCTCGCTTTCTTGACCATATGATGCACGGCGGAGCTCTCTGTCCTGTCAGATGTTAGATAGGGGGTATATAACAAGAGCCTAATATTACTGAGCCTTGGGGGTTTTTTTTTTAATATCGAGAAATGGTAAATAACGAACGGAACCCGGTCAGCCCAGCGCTGTACCCAAGTCTTAAGCCTCGAGCTTTAAGCCTCAAGGTACCTTAAAAAGTTTGAGATACAAGCATTCGGAGCTGACCTGACGTATTATACACGTACCCTGGGTAAGTAAATAGATGACTGTTCAGGTCTGTCAGGTATGCAGCTAGTTATTGTGTTCCAATTTACTTGAAGTCGGAGTGGTGGAATAGAAGGGAAGCAGAAGCATAAAAAAAAGGTGCTTTGTTTGATTTCAGAAGGTGAATTTTAGCGTCAAAATGTGCTGTACAGTTTACCTATTAAGAGTTTCACGGCAACCAAGATGAGCCCGGAATCCTGGGATTGCCTTGATATGATGTAACCAGTCACCTACCAGCCCTACCTCCTATTTTCTCTTTACTTTATTTTATTCCAAGGTTCTGTCCCAACACTGAATACTTGTCTATTGAATTTCATGCGCATTCATCGTGTTATGAAGCGCAATCGGTGTATTATATTGTACTGTCTGCCGAGAAAAGCCTGATTTATCAGCTATGTATTTGTTAGAGCTACATCCGTCACTTATATTGGGGTGGCTCGACATATAGCCTTCATTCACCATGCGACATAGGCACATTTACTATTCGAAGTGACCTCGAGGAGTGGTAGGGAAATGAGTTTCTTTTTATACAGCTGTACACGAGGCGGTAGAATAGTATTTACTGCCGTCTTTCTCGTTCTATCCGTATCCGCATTCGCACTTGATACCTCCTGATTCCAGTTGTCTTCACTGCGCGGCCTAGGTTCCTCTCATACCACCCATGTATTTTTTTTGTCGATTAAGCTGGGCCTCTATTGGCAGACTCAACTGCGGCGGCGGCGTTGGCATCGGCCAGGTGTCTTTGCTCGCCCTGCTTGCCGTTCTGTAGATTGAGGCATAAACCCGTCAGCCATCAAGACCCTAGATAAATTCATCTTTCCCTTCTATCTAGAACAAGTAGCTCACCTCCCATTTGGAAAATCGCAGGTCCATCTCGCCTCGTCGCTCGGCGGCTAGTCTCTTATCCTCTTTCAGGCTTCGGCGCACGACGCGGGCTGCGACGGCAAGATAGCGGTTGTAGCTATTCGATTCGGATGAGCAGTTAGCAAGGGTCTGTCTTTCGCATCGCCGGGAAACCCAATTGAGACTCGTGCTCCGGAAGAAATATAGACAAGACTCACGTTAAACCAGCGGCTTTCCACGCGAACACCATTTTGACGGTCGCTTCGGGGTAATTGGATTAGGAATTGAAGGTTTGTTTGGTTGTATGGAAGCAAAAGAATAGCTCAAGTTGCCCGCAAGAGAACGGAGGAACCGAGAAAGGCCGCTAGCGAATTGCTTGTCGGATTGGTGGGACCCCAAGCTGGCCACGTGACTAGTCAATCTTGGCTCTTATTATCGTACCTTAACTCTTACTTACTCCTGAATAAGGATGTATGTTCTCTTTATATGTATATCCTATAAAAATATTATATTAAAATGGAAAAATTGAGCACGTTGTGAAATCCCCTCTTAATTATTTTCAACATGTTGGAATTCGATGATGGGAATTCATATCACTTTGTAGGGACAGAGATAGTTAAACATGAAAAGAAAGCTCTAAGGGATTTACTATATGCACAGGTGGCTCGTCTCTACAGAAGTGAGTTGGTCTGTTGGTACACTTGGATTCCCCATTTTCCCCCGTCTATACCTTAAGGCCAAGTTCCTCCGCATACGGCAACACATTAAGGTCGCCCACCGCCGCCACAGTAGCCTTACCGTCGATAAGAGACTTGGCTGTCTGTAAAAGTTATTAGCAATGTCATCACACAATCATCGTAAGAAATGGGATACACTTACGGTCTGGAGCTTGTCTGCCGTGACACCGTCGATAGATTGGACAGTTTCGGCAATCTGGAAAGGCTTGCCGGTGTGGATGATACCCGAACCGGCAGACAAAAGTGTCGACACGCCTGATTGGCTAGCCTCCAGCGCATCGAACTTCGCCTTCGCAATGGCCTTAGTTAGCACCTCCTTGCTAACAGTTCCCTCCGCGATGCTCTTAATGGCCTTGACTGCCTCCTCTCCGGCTTTCCGGACCGAAGCGGCAGCCCCGGTAACCTGAATGGTAAGCAGGCCGGCGTCGGAGTAGGCTAGGTTGGTTCCAGAAGCAACCACTCCGGGAGCCGAAGCGGCCGCCTTGGACAGAAGAGTGAAGCCAGGAGACCATTTGACGTTGGGCTGACCTCCAAGCAACGCAGCCAAGACGGCAACCTCAGGCTTAAATGTACCGAAGCTAGAGCCAGGGAAGGCAATGACCAAAGAGTTTCCGGCGGTGTGAGGTGTGCGTTGCTCGCCACCATAGTACGTCGTAGCTTTCGAGTTAAGCGCGACGGCACTGGATGGTGAAGCAGGCACACTCTTGAAAAATTGTTCCGCCCACCTGTGTAGGGCAGTCGTCGTGGCTCCGTCTCCGACAAGCGCGATATTCGGCTTGGCGTAGACGGCACCCGCGTAGTCGGCGACGGAGTGTTCGTTCAGGTAGCTCTTCAACGGGGTTGAGGTGGTCGGGTACAGGGAAGCGCCGAGGCCTGTGTGAAAGGCAACCGAGTGTGCCGAGTCGAGTGCAAGGGCGGAAACATCGTTGCTAAGCTTGGCCTGCTTCACTTTCAGGACTCTCTCGACATCCTCGTGGAATTCGTAGGCTGTATATAAGCGTGAATACGGGTTATCACGAGCCAATGGCTTAACGTAGCTTACTGGTGTATTTTGTTTGAGAGATGACCTCTGCTAGCAGCTCGGTGAAGTAGGGGATATCCTCTCGCAAGAAGCTTGCCTCGAGAACTAGGGCTTCTCGCGTGTGATATGCGACCAATTGGCCTCCCAAAAGCTCAGCTTCTCGGACAATCTTCAGGGCGGTTCGCTTCTCGGTGTTCTAAAGTGGTTGCAGCTAATTAGCTCACGAGCAAAACAGAACGGATGACTTGGACAATATCGACCTACCTTGAAGGCAAACTCCTCCAGGCCGACGGTCAGACCGGGAGCAGGCTGATACCTGGTACCTCCCTTGGCGACAACGGCAAGCTTCGTTGTCGGGCCGTGAGAGTCTCTGGTAGCAACTTTTACACCAGAGACTTCGGTGGTTTCGTAGGTGAAGGATGAGGGTGCAGAAGATGCCGCAGCATAGGCGCGACGCTGAGCAAGCTGCGAGCCTTGCCTGCGGGTAGCAAGCTGGGCACCTCTGGAGAGAGCCGATCTAGAAAACATTATGAGGGCGATGCCGTTGACAATTGGCGATTTGAGGTCTGCGACAACAGCTTTTGGTGAGTCCGGGAAAGCTCCCAAGTTCCAAGCAAAAAGATGCTCAATTCCGGTAAATTCTCGGTTATGGGTTTATGGGTGGGTTATGAAATTATGAAAATGCATAATTGCGTTAAATGAGGCTTAAAAGGAGGCTAGAGTCTGGTCAGGTCTGGTCAGCCACTTGCCAACGTCAGTTATTGGTTAGACGAGCTAGACGAGTCAAAATAAAATAAAAATTCGGGGCCGGGAACTTTTTAGGAGGGGACAGGGGACCGACAGGCGGGTAACTTCAGCCATTGCCATTCCCCGCTATCCTAAAAAAAAAGTTAGTCGCAGCTGAGTTGAAATTTATTTTTATTATTCTCTTCACTTTGCGCTACATCAGTTTCTTCTCACGTCGATATTTCTACGTAACCACCTCCTAACAGCTTAGCTTCGTGTCATTCTCTGCGTCTGCTGAACAATAATCCTTTCTCTTTCCTCTTCCTTTTCTATCGGATGCTTCAATGAAGCCACGGTAGTACTAACAAAGCTCTAGAGATAGTGAGAGGATCTCTAGAAGCGAACTCCAACCAAATCGCATATTCGACTCGCAGCAAGCTCAGTCATGTTAGTGGTGAGTCAACTATTTCTTCCTTTTCCCCGTACACACTGCTTTAGCATTATACGAAGAAATAAAAGAAATAGGAAGCGCGCATATAATTTCTTTCATATGGGCATGATACTAATATGATTTATAACGTCGCAGACCAAAAATGTTGCAGAACTCTGCGTTCTGCTTATCAGCGAGCTCTATGGCCAGCTCCCGTCGGTATGTTTCTTTTTATACCACGTCGCTCTCTACTATCCCCAGGCCACACCGAGGCTTATAAGTTTGTACTCTGTAGCGCATATTTGCAGACCTCCTCGCTAGAGGTAGGTCAACCGTCGTACAACTAGCACAGCACACCTCCCTCAATTTCCGACAAGTGCGCCATGGCATTGCCGTGCTCATCCAGCTGAACCTCATCTTTCACAATACCGATCCGGACTCGGGCATCGTCCATTACGAAGCAAACTCCTATGCCGCTTACAATCTCACCCGAACCGGAAAGATACTTGACATGGTTCACAGCAAGTACGGAAACCACGCCCACGCCCTCGTTCATGAGGTTTTCATTCAAGGTCATGCCAAAATCTCGGATCTCGTTAAAGCTTTTCAGAACCAACATAACGAGCAGCACGAGGGCACCAATGGTATTTCGCAAAACGGCTCTTCGCATAATGGTCACAACAACGTCAACGGAAATGGTGTCACTAACGGAACAAGTGATTTGGAGATGGGCGACGGAGATGAAGACGCCGATCTGGAGGCACAAGCTTACGACAATCTAGCGCAGCTTATCGCTGCCGGGATCCTTGAGCCGGTCACACGAATAGCATATCAATCGCCGCAGGATCTAAGAAGCACGGTGGAACAAGAATTCCTCGCAAATTACCCCACTGGCATTCGAGGATCTAAGCAGACGAGCGAATTTGAAAGAAGCGTTAGAGACAAGCTCAGGGAGATTCAAAGCGAAAGTACACGACTGAAGAAGAAACTTGATATTGAATTCATGTCTGAGCTTAGCTCTAAGCGTAGGAAGCTTACAAATGGTGCCGTATCGAATGCATTTGCTGGCGAAAAGGCAAGATCTGTGCTGCTTGGAGAGGTAAGTCTCGCTCCTGAAGGTGGCTCACCCCCTAGGGACAACACTGCTAACTCTCCTAGCTTGACACTGTTCTTCGGGTCAACTACGACAGGTGTATAGTCGAGCTTCGCAATCTCAAACTCAAGTGGTATGCAGAAGACTTGATTGGCAACATCACAGCGCAAGTATACGAAACATTGCTTGGCGTGTTGAGCAAAAAGATTCCTCGTTGTCAAGTCGACAAGTCAATCGAGGTCGAAGAGGACAATGACGACCCCTCTGGAGGCCCGTGCGTCACTACTCAGGAAGTGTTTGAGCAGCTGAGCTCTACCATCGACGTATCCGCTGGGATTGGATTTCCGAGCGAGGATACCATCGATATTCGACGTGCGGAGAAGATTCGACGATACCCCCCGCAGCTTAAGGGGTCGACCCTCCGTGAGGAATTAGAAGAAGGGGAAGAGATCGTGGGATCCGATGACGAAGACTACGACCATAGCGGTGAGGCAGCGGCTAACGTGAGACATCATGGTCAGAATGGCTCCGATGATGTTAAGATGCGTATAGACGATGGGCTTCCGGTGGGCGCGCAGCGTCTGCATCAAATGCGACAACATCTGCTCATCCTGGCGGAGAGTAAGCAGGGGTTTGTGCGTCACTGCGGCGGACACGACTTTGGCGAGTGGACGGTAGATTTTGAGCCGCTGATGCAACATCTGAAATTTGTCGAGCTTGATACGATGATCGAGAACCGTTTTGGGCGTCAGGGTCTGCGTCTCACGCGGATCCTAAGGGAGAAGGGCAAAATCGACGACAAGACGCTACCTAGCCTAGCTCTTATGAAGAAGTCGGATGTGCATGTGAAGATGGCCGAGATGGAAATGGGAGGGTTCCTCGACGTGCAGGAGGTGCCTCGGGACAACAATCGTGCGGCGGCCCGAACGATATTCTTTTGGTTTTTCGATCTGGACAGAACGCTCCAGCGGATAGTAGACAACACTTGCAAGTCTATGGTGCGGTGTCTGGAACGACTAGACGTGGAGCGGCGCAAAAAGAAGAATGTGCTCATGACGGCGGAGCGCAAGGACGTGCGGGGAATGGAAGAAGAAAAACTCAGGGGTTATGCATACACCGAGTACGTCGAGTTTCTCGATATAGAGAAGAAGCTCCTTGGGCAGGTCATGAGACTCGACGACATTGTCGCCGTCTTCAGGGACTTCTGAGTCTGCTTTCTTTCTTTCTTGCGTTTGATACCCGGGAGGAAAAGGGCATACAGTAAATCTTGCATTGCATGGCGGCGTTGGTATATGGGTGGTCGATGGTCTTCTAGCCCAAGGGCTGAAAAGAGAAAAGGAAAAGTTGCTTTGCATTCGGACGGCGTTGGCATGTTTGCCCACCTCGGTCAGTTAATCGACCTCGAAGTGTAGTATATCGGGCATGATTCCGAATGCGTGTCTATATTGGTGCCTATATTGGCAGCGTATGTAGTTTAGGTATAAGTGTATATCAAGTGGACAAAATCTTGCTGGCGACGCTGCTAGTAATTCCAGGCCATACTTGTGTCCCCCGCCCCCTTTTTTTATACTCATCCCCTTATTTCCTTCTCAGGTCTAGAACGGGTCTAGAGCTAGGAATTCTTCTATATATTTTCCCCTTATCTATATCGACTTCAACAATACCAATCCACGTCAATCCATATCAATTCACCCTAAAGTCGTCGTGGAGTCAAGTTGTTACGTCTATTTGGTACGAATACTACAGATACTGATGCGTTGGTGGGCTGGTGGGCTGGTGGGATAATGGTCTTATCGCCGAACACGATAAGCGCTGATCCTTCAGGGTCTCATTAAGCTTCCCCAAGCTCCCCGCTATTCTAAGTCTAGTGCGGGTCCTAATTGAAAATTAGGATTTTTTTTTAATGACTTTTGGCGCGATTGAAATTTTGGTCGATACTTTGTGAGCTTCTTACTTCTCCGAGCCCGCACTGCGTTCCGTCTCCGTCCGCACCCTCACCCTCGCTGCTCCTCTTCTCGCATAAATACCTCGCCGGGTCCATCAATTCAAGCGTAGAGAACGGTTCTACTTGTCAAGAATAATTATAGATTTCAACCTATCTACCTTCGTTCATAATGGCGCCCATGGTCACTGGCAAAGAGCGCGAGTCAAATCTCGCTCGACTTCTTGGTTCTGGTGGGTTGGACGGTCGCTTAACTTGTATAGATATGGCTTACTGACATATCACAGGCTCTGCCGGTATTGCTGAATTGGCTGTTTTCCACCCAGTATGTCCCTATTTGACCTCGAAGCGTTGCGACTCTAGACTAATTGGTCCAAAAGGTCGATACCATTGCGAAGCGATTGATGAGCAACCAGACGAAGGTACGAAAAGGCCCGTTCACGATAATCGAAAATTCATATCGTATTGACCATCACATAGATCAAGAACGCTAGCGAGTTGAACAAGGTCATTTTCAAGGACAAGGCGGAGGCAGCATTTGGCCGCAAATTCTTCTCGCTTTTCCCGGGATTGGGTTATGCTGCAGGATACAAAGTCAGAAATGTCCTATTCGTGAGCGGGAAGGACTTGAAGCTAAACATCTAGCACAGGTCCTGCAAAGGATATACAAGTATGGCGGCCAGCCCATCGCGAGAGATTATCTTGCGGCCCACTACGGCAAGGACTTCGAGGGCGCATTCGGAAAGAAGACCGGCAAGGCTATCATGCATTCAACGGCTGGAAGGTAGGTTTCGAGCCTATAAGCTATTTAGGTCTTACCCACTAACGCATTGAAGTTTGATCGGTATTGGCGAGATCGTCTTGCTTCCTTTAGACGTCTTGAAGATCAAGCGTCAGACAAACCCAGAAGCATTCCGAGGACGAGGCGTCCTCAAGATCATCTCCGATGAGGGCTTCGGACTATACAGAGGGTGGGGCTGGACTGCGGCCCGAAACGCCCCTGGATCCTTTGCGGTACGCTAAGGCGCATGAATATATACTCTTCGTAGCATATTTACTAACATGTGGCAGCTTTTCGGTGGCTCGGCCTTTACCAAGGAGTATCTCTTCAAGCTGAATGACTACAACAAGGCGTCATGGTTCCAGAACTTTATCGCTTCTATCGCCGGTGCTTCAGCGTCCCTGCTCGTGTCTGCTCCTCTAGACGTTATTAAGACTCGTATTCAAAACCGAAACTTCGAGAACCCTGAGAGTGGCTTCCGCATCTTGTCTAACATGGCCAAGAACGAAGGCTTCTCTAGTTTCTTCAAGGGATTAGTACCAAAGGTAAGTGATTTGCGTAATCCATTCTCAAGCCCGGCACTCGCTAACTTTCTATAGCTTCTCATGACTGGGCCCAAGCTGGTGTTCTCGTTCTGGCTTGCCCAGACGCTCATCCCAGCTTTCGACACAATGATGAAATAGTGTTCTCTAGACGTATCGAGGAACGTTATGTTATCCAAGAACATGTAATGATAGATCTATAGGGGTGCTCATGATTCACTGTATGTATATACGAATTAAGCCGGCGTTCTAACGGTCGTGAACACTTTAGCGCTTCAGGGGCGGGGTTTATCTGTTTGGATTTACTAGACCACGGTTACGAAGGCTTCGAAACTTCAACGGGGTAGGTAGGGAAATCCTATCTGTGGGGCGGAAAAAAAAAGAAAAACTCGACTCTTAACAACAGGTTTTATGTTAGATCTTGCCGAGACGCTCGATATGTGTTGATGTACATTGCCTATGCCCTTTGCCTACCTACATGTAGGTACACAAAAGCTCGATTGGGAGGCAAGCACTTGCTAAAGTCCAAAACTACAGGAGAACCTATCGCAAATCTGGATATACCAGTCGTATGAGTTGACCTGTCATAATGTTACCGCATATACACTGCGGGGTTCCTTGACAAATATGTAGATAAATGTTGTCAGCCGGGCGCCTGCATTACCGATCATATATTCCTACAGTGCTATGACCGTAAGGCAATATCCTAATCTGACTAACAAACGGCATCCAAGTAACTAACTCGATAGAGATGTCTCCAGACGGGAGTAATGAAGAACTCGAAACGCGACAAGCTCGTGTCGTGTGGGCGGCACACATCCTCTCCTATTTGACAAAACAGAGACCCCATGTCATCGCCGAAGAGGAGGAGAATGAAAAAGAGGAAGAGATAGAGCCCAACGACCTTGACACAGTTACCGAAGCGAACGCAGTGCTGACAGATTCTACAACCTCAATCCAGTCCAAAATCCTCGATTGTATTGCCCAACTCCTATCCCCTTCCAAGGGTTGGGATTATGTGACGGCCACCGCAATGCGAGACGGCATAGACAACTCTACCGAAATAATCGTAGCGAGGAATGATTGTTTCGTAAGCGCGCCGTCCGCGTTGGCCAGCACCAGCATCTCCGAGTTCCGCTTCAGGTTGGAGAACCATTTATCTACGGGAAACCATGAAGGTCAGGGGCATTTTTAGCATTGTTCGCTCAAATTTGACTCATGAGATCCAGACGTTAGCAATCGCTTAGCCGGGCCATTAACCAAGTTCGAGAGAATGGCCATCGAATATTGCAGTCCACGAGTTGATTATTGGATTAATCAACTACATAGAGTCTTGCAATCCGTATCAGAACTCCCCGATTGGGATAGACGGAGTTGGCCAGGACACGAGCAGGCAACAGGTCTCTGGGGATCCTTTATTGAGGTCCTCACCAATCAAGGCCCGTCCCAGGATTCGAACCATAAAAGGGGCCTAATTGTACAACTAGCCTACGACTGTGTCAGTTCGACCGAGGTTCACTTTGTATTACATGTGGCTTTCAAACCTCATATAGCATCTAAGCTGTGGGCCGTCTTGAAGTATCTCTCCAGGCCCATTGCAGACTGCCGGTTATTGCGGCAGATTACGAGCCGGCTACCTAAGTTCCGCAATGTTCGGATCTCCGTCGCTCCTCCAGTGCCGAAGACAAGTATCAAGCCAAAATATAATGTCGATATTACCAGTGCTTGGACTCAACTTACCTCTGCTCCGCCATCACCGTCCGATCTGAAAGCGATTGCTGGTTGGAACCAGAGATTCAAGAGGGACTGCGTTCGCGTGAACAGTCTACACGCTGAAATTCAGCTTTTCGATTACCTACAGAAAGACACTGCCTCCACGTTGGCTACCCCTTACTTTGGCTGCAGCAAGAAGTCCTGCTTGCTGTGCGAAGACTTGCTGCACGCGTTATCCCCTCCCATAGCAACACGGGGTAGACATGGCATCTGCTACCCGGCTTGGGGTGCCCCACGCTCGAAGTCGGATGAAACCTTGATTGCGTTGACTGATCTCGAAATGAACCTCGTCTCTAGGATTAAAGCATGTCTGCATAATTCTAAGATTGGTCCTAGTGCTCGAGCTCCTCCTCAAGTGGCCCAGTCTAGCATCGTGACTGGCCTCTCGGGCCTGACCATCCAAGAACTGCAACGAAGAGAAGAACAAGCCGTGTCTGCCAAGCAGGAAGAAGATTTACGAAGAGAGCAACTTCGAATTATGTAAGTCCTCCTTCAAAGAATTATCAGATAGGTTCTACCGAACGCAATACGAAAGTTGAATGCTAACGTAATCATAGTGAGGGACATAACGTAGTCGACCAGCCGTCTGTAGACTTTGAGCCGTATGATTCCTGTGTGATGTGCAACAAAACGCCAGCGATGTTGTGTCAGCGCTGCCGAAGCTGTTATTATTGTTCTCGACAATGCCAGAAGAGTGATTACCCCAGCCACAAGCTGCTCTGCAGAGACTTTGCCAACCAGAGTCCTCGGCCATCTCCCTCGCACAAGCGAGCCATACTCTTCCCGGTCGAGAGAACCAAGCCGAGGCTGATCTGGATGCTCTGCACGCTCAGGTACTCGTCGGAAGACGACGGGTTTGGGGGTCAGCCGTTCGAGACTATCAATGCGCGTCCCTATCTAGGTCCCGACGATCCTTGGGTTGAGACTCAACACATTGAATACAACCCCAAACGTAATCGGAGACTGGGCAGCGGAATGGTGTACTGGGCCCGGCGCAAGGCGGGCTATTCGATCGCCTTGAAGTTCCGCGAAGCCGCTCTGGTAGACGGCTCGGCCATCAACGGGAGTCTCCTGGAATCCCTCGGCGCCCTCGGCCGCTTCGAGTTCCCGTGGGCCGGACCGATCATTGCTATCCGAGAGCTGCCCTCGGAATTCTACGAGGATATCACGCTGGCCGACTTCCGGCACGTGCTCGATCATGTGGTAAGCTACAACACGACAGAGGTCCGCGAGAGCGACAACAGCTCGCAGACACACTCGTCTGCGATCGCCCGCGGCGTGAAGATATGCTGCTACGGGGAGATCAAGCTGCACGGCTCGGATCCGCTCGTCCTGGTCGACGTG
>JAOWAP010000010.1:2001885-2022874 GCA_028565235.1 Hypoxylon lenormandii
TCGCCCCTTCAGCGTTGCCCTTCTCAGCCGACACCGGTGTCGGCATTGGCACCGGGGCGGGCCCGTCGCTGGACTTCCGGCTACCATTCCGTCGTAATTTCGGGTTCTTCTTGTACTGATCAACAGCCTTTCCTCTTACCGGGTCCCAGCCTCGCTCCTTGGCCAAGAGAAAGACTTCGTCGAGGATACGTCCCTTCAGTCCAATAATACTCGAGCAACCGCCTATAAAGGTAATACGCGACATACAAATTGCGCGCACATCCAGTGGAAGCTGCAGCAAAGCTCGGTAGACTAGCAGGTGAAGGGGGAGCTCGTGGTCGTCGAAACAACACGGCGAAAGATACGGCTCCAAGAAAACAGCCTCGCAAGGTTCGGCAAGCTCTGCAAATGGGATTTCCACTGTCTTGGGGGGTTTGCAAGAATTAAGGGTGATTGCCATAGGGGACCGGTCCTCCGCGGGAGGGACTGTCTCGGTTTCGTCCTGTTCGTGCAGCGTGGGCAACCCTTCGGTACGGTCCAGGTCTGGTTCCCTGGTAGCCCGCTTACACCAAAGCATACGGATCGCAAATTCCTCGCATTCCTCAAAGCTCACGGCACTGTCTTCCAGTTTGTCCTCGGTGCGTTCCGTACGCGCAGTGCCTGGCCGCCCTTGGATGGCGTTGCTTAGTAGTTCGTACGTTTCTTCTACCAATAGCTTGCCAGCTCTGACTGTCCTCCAGCTTTGCACCTCTCGAAACTCGTACACAGCAGTGACTATCGTCTCATGCCAACCGATATCGATCACGAGACCCGATCGAATACCGGCGCCCATGACAGTCATGACAGGGGATGAAAAGAGAGATATCGAAGGCGATTGGAAACGGTTAAAGACGACGTCCAAGACACAAGAGATGAGCGGTATAGGTAGCGTTGGCGGCAAGACTAGCGCTAATCTTCTCGATCGGGAGTCAATGAGTAGATATCTAGGAGGTAAAAACGATATTAGTTTTGTATAGTCGGATGGGAGAAGACCTATGCGGGTTTACCAACTTGGTGAAAGCATCCCTAAGCTCACGCTCAAGCTTGTCTCCCACTAGAGCTAGATCCTGTCCTCTCATATCAAGCTGCCACAGCTCATGATCGGTACCCCAAGGCTTTCCGGAGGCTCTCCTGCGCCAGTCGGCCTGATAAGTAGCGTCCCAGGCCCTGAAGTCGCCGGCGCGTCTGTGCTGCTCAGGATCAAACGAAACGACTCTCTTAGGGGTAGCGTCGCCAGCGAAGCCAAGGCGCATTTTCCGGGAGCCTAATTCGAGGACTACCACATCGTCATCGGCGCGCAAGGTGGAAGGAGACCCGAAGGCTGAGGGAACAATAGTTCGCGGGGGCGTGTGAGGGGTGCTCGGGAGCGCCTGGGTTGACGAACGGTCGCCGGCGCGGATGCTAGAGACTGCTCGGTGAGGGAGACTGGGCCCTGCGCTCGAAGACATGGCTATCTATGCAAGTCCGGACATATCTCCGTTTACATATTGGCTAGGTGGTAGTTTTAGAGGGACGGTGAAGACTGACCAGAATTTAATATTTATTTTCTTTTTTCTTGATTAGATGCTTCATCATTAGAACAAGACAGTAGATAGACAAGAGGTAAAAGAAATTGGCTTATGTAACTCGTGCAACAAACCAAAACTCCCTTGTTACATATCACATGTCGTTTGTCACATAAGCACATGTAGATAAGCCATGTCCCTTGCAGCAGATCCTCCCCGGTACATGCATTGTTGCCAGTGGATACCAAAGACGTCCAAAAGTCAATATTTAAATCCGAAAAGCTTCAGTTGATGCATGTCCACTTCCACCTCCGTCATTATTCCATTATCAACATTACCAACACCACCGACATCATCGACGTGATTTCTATAGGCTACCTACCTAACTGAGCTACAACAGTCATTGACAATAGCTCTTTTCTTGCTACCTGGACTAAACACCTTCTTCTCCTTTATTGAGTGCTTCAAGTGTTATCCTAGTACCTACCACTCTTCTTAGCTACCCGGGGAAGGGAAGAAAAAGAAAAAACCAGATTTCTCAAGCATTCCCGATGGCTCTCTAGGATAAAAGATAAAATATCTCGATCAATTAAGTCGCTAAATACTTCGCCATGGGCATCAAAGGGTCAATACTCGATACCGTTTGCCAGATATTCATGATGTAAGGTTACGCTGACGTTGGGATCAGAATTTACAAAGAAATCGGCGCTGGTAAACGGATATCGCTAACCAAGCTCGCCGTCGAAAAGCTTGAGGAGACTGGTCGGCCCTTGCGCCTAGCTATAGATATCTCCATATGGCAATTCCAGGTCCAGGCCGCTCGAGGTGGCTCAAACCCGGCTATTCGAACATTATTTTACCGCCTGCTCCGTTTGCTCAGCTTGTCTATCCAACCCATCTTTGTCTTCGACGGTCCCAACAAGCCAGCTTTCAAGCGGAATAAGCGCTCCGGTCGAGGCGATGGTGTTGCTACTTCTATGGCCAAACGGCTCATCAAGCTGTTCGGCTTTCAAGTTCATGATGCCCCGGGCGAAGCAGAGGCTGAATGCGCGCTACTACAGCAGCACGGCATTGTCGATGCCGTTCTCAGCGAGGATGTCGATACCATCATGTTTGGCTGCACGCGGACGCTAAGAAATTGGTCCTCCGAAGGCGCAAAGGGCAGCAAGACGCCAACCCACGTATCCTTGTACGACACCGAGGAGTTGCGGGAGAACGGCACCGGCCTAGATCGAGAAGGGATGGTGCTAGTTGCTCTGATGAGCGGCGGTGATTATCTCCCAGAAGGTATTCCGGGTGCTGGCGTCAAGCTAGCTTGTGAGGCTGCTCGAGCTGGTTTTGGGAAGTCTTTATGTAGACTGAAAAAGTCCGATACCTCTGAACTGGCCAGCTGGAAGGAGTGGTTGACCTTCGAATTACGGCATAACGAAAGTGGTTTCTTCAGAACGAGACACAAGGCATTATCCGTACCTGAGAGTTTTCCTAATCTTGACGTCCTCAGGTACTACACTCACCCTGTGGTGTCGCCTACATCTGTCCTCGATAGGCTGAGAGACCAGTCCTGGGATAGGGCAGTCGACGTGCAAGGACTGCGCGAGTTCGTCCGCGAAACCTTTGATTGGAACTATCGAATAGGGGCTGTCAAGTTCATCCGGGTCCTAGCCCCCTGCTTACTGGTACGAAAGATGATGGCACGGAATTTCCAGGTTGATCACGGTACAAGTCTCGTTACGGATTTAGAAAGGGAAGAGTCCGAGCTAGTGACGTTAATCACGAGCAGGCGGGTTCATTTTAGCACAGACGCTACCCCTGAATTGCGCATATCCTTTATACCAACGAAAATTGTGGGCTATGATTTTCAAGAAGAGCCGGACGAGATCATCGACTACGGACGGGACGGTCTAGCGCTCAATAGCGATGACGATTTTGAGGCACTCGTAGAAGTTGACGGATCAGAAGCTACCGTAAAGAATGGCAGCAGGAAGCCATACACTCCGACGGGATCAGACTTGCTTTGGGTACCGGAAACTATAGCGAAACTTGGAATACCGACTATAGTTAGGGACTGGGAGGAGGCACAACACGCCAAGGCAGCTCGCCAGAAAACCAAAGCTCAGAGGCCAAAGGGGAAAATCGGGGGTGCGAACACCGGTGTCCTGGACAGATTTGTCAAAGTCACCAAAAATATTTCACAGAGCAAAGATTCGGTTCCAGCCTCTCCTCATCCACTATTACTCGTCCCGAATAAGAGTCCGCTTGCCAACGCTGAGCTTCCGTCACAAGACCTGCCTCCCACTCTCCCGTCTAATCAGGCACAACAGAAAGCGCGATCTACAAGAGCCAGTAAGCAGCCCAAATCCAAGTCCACAATCAGGAATGCATCCCCAGCATCGAGGCCGGACGCGAATACCAAGAACCCCTGGACGATTGCCGGCTCACAAAAGAACGTCAGGGTTGCCGGGGCCAAGTCGACAAAAGCTTCCGAGACAATTACTATATCATCTAGCCCACCTACGTCGCCTAATCAGGATCGGTATTCCTCTATGAGTCGACTTGATGGCTGTACAACACAGACCAACTCTCCGCCCTCAAGTCCTCCCAAACGGCGCTCCGTCACACCGACAAGATCGCCGAGAGACAGCTGTGAAGCATTGCATCGTCGTGCAGTGGCGAGAGCCCATAGTCCGTCACCGAAGTCGAGTGAGAAGAAGCCACAGCGTAAGCTAGCTAGGACAGCATCACTCCCTGTCAAACAAAGTCCACTGAAATTACGTACCGAAAAAAGCAGCGCACGGCATTTTGCACGAGCGCAGACGGTAGCGGTAGAAGCGCCACTCTCGGATTTAGACAATGACAGTGAATTAGACCTACCGCCACTTGGTATCGTCGGAAAATTGCCCAAGGGAAGCCTAGCCAACAGCTTTGCCGTATCTCGACCAGCCGAGACCTTAAAGCCGCAATGGAGGGGGCAGGAAATAGAGAAGGCAAATAATCAAACTACGTTAGACGGCAACTTCAGCACCACCAAGAGGACTACCAAAATATACATGCCCCGCAAGAGCGAGCCCGGCTATTTCAGAGAGGTTGAAGTCGAGGTCGACGAGGCCGATGAACTACTGACAGATACCAAGGCACATGCTGCCATGACCGCCCCACGAGATATCTCCGGTAAGGGAGCTACGGCGTGGAGACGCAGCGATATCTCGTGTATTGATTTAACGGGGGAGGATTAAAAAAATGAGGGCAATCGAGCGGAGACATCGAAGGTTCGATGTAGTATCTGGAACTTTGCTCGAGGTGGACACCTCAGGTGGCAGACTTATACAATAAATACGAATGGGATGGTCCACGGGGGTGGGCCATCTGGAACTGAACAGATGCTCATCAAGAACGACTAAAGCTTTAGAACCCGTAGTGCGTTCTAGCCATCCGCCCTGGTTGGATAGCATACCTATGATAATGAGACGCATAAGAAGAGTACGAGGAACGACGAATAGGTGGAATGAGGTGACTGTCCAGTCAACTAGCTGGTCAGAGTCGCAGACCAAGGGGTGAAATGGACTTCCCGCCTACGTATAGCACCTTTGGTCTGTTGATATTTCTGGATAATGTCATCCCAACTCAGAATAGGCCCTCAAAGTATGAGCCCAAATATGCCTTACACAAGCATGCCTATCTTTGGGCTTAGGTACCCAAAGCAAGGTGTGCAAATCACAAACATAAAAAGTAATATAGAACGTTACTGAGATCTCCGCCTAGGCTGAATCCACGTATATGATTTGGTATTCGTGCTATAAACGCAAGTAAATCAATAAATAGATGTAGGTATCGATGGGTATCCTGTAGTGGTATGCTATAATAATTTCCCCTGAAGACTCCAACCACATATAAGCCAACATAATATGAATCCCGACCAAACCAGGGCCGGACGCTCTAGGAAGAACATCGCATCATTGTCATTACAGATAGGTGACGCATCTGCTTTGACCAATTTGTATCGTGAGAGCATAGATCGCAGTGCGGAATCTACACACCAACACTTCCTTGATCTAGCCATAGGCGGTGCGATATCCTAACTCGTTTCGTTTCGTCTCATTTGTCTCGTCTCGTCTCATTTCGTCCTTCTCGTCCCGTCTTAGATCGTGTTGTTTCATATCACGTCGCGTCACCTTACTCCTCACCTGGCTCTCGTGGTGCTCGCATCCTGAACCTTGCTGCAGCCGCCTTTTCAATCCTCAATAGCCCACGGCAGGTCTCTCTCCATAACCCGCACGCACGTAAGGTAGCTCGTCATGCCGCTCGTAGCCACGGGCGCGCTAGAAATGCCAGCATCAATATTACCTCCTGTGGTAGCACATCGTTCCAGCTCGAGTTCCAATTCGCTCCCCATGAGTGGACGGACGATTTCCCGCGCGGCACTCTTTAGTTCGTCGATACGCTTCTCGAAGCGTCGCAAGTTATCACGCGAGTAGAGTTCGGGCGTCAGCTTGAGAAAACGCTTACACTCGTCGTGACCGAGATATCCGACGCCTGCAGCAGACCCTAGTATGCGGTAGGTGCGGCCCAGACTCGCGAGGTTCGGGGCCGTCGGCACCGAGGCAACCACGACAGCTGCAGAGCGAGACGAATGTCCTCTGGAAGAGGGGGGAGGAGGGGGAGGCAAGGGGGCCGGCGATGTGTTATCCGCGAGCCACTGGCGGAAGAAAGACACGGCCAGCCAATCGAGGTACGATGAGCCAGGGGAGACGCGTTCGCCACGGGAATTGGTTAGGCTGAGACGGAAAAGACGGCTCTCGATCCTCGATACCGTCTCCTCGAGCTCGTCAACTTTGTCTTCGATAATGTCGAGAACGATATCCGGAAACGAGTGACGGATGCTTCGCTCTCCCGCGGGCCATTGTCCCACTACATGTATTAGAGCCTCTTGGAAGATAACTTTACTCCGGCTTAGATAGCCGAGTCGTAGATAGCTAACAGGATATTTGGCAATCTGCTTCCACAGGCGACTTTGAAACTGCAGTAGGTGATGGTCGACACGAGGCCCTACAACAGCCAATGCGTCGTACTGGTCTGCTAGGGTCAAAAGGGATTTACACTGCACATAGGCGTCGGCAATATTGATGCCGTCAAGGACCGGCGGGTAGTTGTAAAAGATGCGAAAGAGATTGTCGTAATCACGAAGGAGGTCGGCGTCGGCTTGGGTAAGGGGGGGAGATTGGTCCACTTTCGTCGGCGACAGGGAGAGATTTGCGACGGAGCGGAAGAAGGCACTCGTAGAATGCGAATGCGAATGCGAATGACCTGCTGTCTTGCGGGCGGTGGCGGTGTTGGCAGAGGCGACCGCTCCTCCGAAGAGCGAGCCTGGCTGTGCTGAACTGGCCGAACTGGCAGAGCCGGGAGTGCCAGCCTCCTTCTGTATTAACATGGGTATATCGTCGCGGCCGCTGCCCGGGTCCAACTCATAGCGCCATCGTTTACGCGGCGTAGGAGAGTCCGCACCGGGTCTAGCGACCTCGTTCCCGCCATTGCCAGCAGCTTCCTCTCCTATTCTGGTGAGCTCCCTCGAGGATGGTTCCGGCAGCGGCAGCACGCTCGCCTTGGACCATTCCTGACTAGTACTCGCCTCGAAGAATCCCGAGCACCTCGTCAAGGTATGTTTGTGCAAGAGATATCTATTCTCTCGTCCACCAGCTCTTATGAGAATCTCGACGTCTCCCGAGTGACTGAAGACGGGAAATTCGTTCTGCGGGATGTAGGAGCTCCCGCCCGCATGGGATCGGTTATACCGCTTACTGCGAGAGGACACATGGGGGCGGGAGGCGGTGCGCGCCGAAACAACGGAGGAAGGGCCGCGAAGGGTGAGGGGCTGATCGGGTTGCGAGACCATGAATACTAAGCTCGAGTCTCGAATTGATGGGCAGGGTCTGACGAAGAGGACGAAGAGGACTCAAGGGCCGGAGGACCTGGACGACGATGGAGATTGGAGGTAGCTAATAGGACAAGTATCGGAAGGTTGATTGGGAGCGCGATGAATTGATGAATTTGATATATAGACCATAGATCAAAGACCATAAACCATAGGTAGATTACCGGATGCGTCTGATTGCGATAGGACAGCAGAGGCGCAGCCACATGTGGCTCCCACGGTGTCGAGTGGAAAGCCTTGGTTTGACAATGGCAACAGGACCGAAACGAGCACCAGAATGCAGTTCCTCAGTTGAAAGCACGACAATGACGGTGACGGCCTCTTCTGAGACCCAAATGGAAACCTGGAAGACTAAAATAATATCTCGGAGCTAGCCGTTAGAAGGGTGGAAATAAAGAAGAGATAGCTGAATGGGTGCTGAATGGGTACGCAAAGCACGGTGCGCTGCTGGCCCTGTTGCGGCTGTGCAAGGGTGCCGGTATGCTGGTGTGCTGGTACGTTGGTGTCGCGATTTCGCCACAGCAGTTTCGATATTTTGTAGGCGGCCTCTATAGGGATGGCCAACGACGAACCCCTTCTAGAATGAGAATGCGAGAGAGAAGAGAAGAAGGAAAAAAGAGCAAAGTGGTGGGTGATCGCGTCGCAAAGTTGGTATAATATATAATACCAAGGTACAGATGACTAGATTAACACGATCCAATATAAGCTTGATGGTTTGTCGCGTTTCTTTTCTTCCTTTCTACCGCGTCCTCGTCCTTGTTTATTGTACCACTTTAGCTGTACGAGGACAGGGACGTTCGAGTGCTTCGAAGCCAATACGTGCGCCTTGAGAATGCCTAGGCTACTTCCTAACCTACCAGGTAGGTACCTAGGCAGGCTTGGAGGTAAGGTAAGTGACGGGCTAAAGAACCGATGCAGATGCAAAGCCAGCAGCGGGTAGCCTATCGATAACATCGGAACATTTGGATCTTTTGGTCAAGTGAAGACCAGCCGACCAGTCATTCTGTCACTTCAACCATGTCTCAAAAAAAAAATTTGGGAAGGAAAAAAAAGAAAAGGGGGGCCATGCATAGATGCATTATGGGCTTGCATAAAATGATATACACACAATCCTGCCACACTGCCATATGATAATACGGCCTTGTACAATAATGACTACCTAGGTGTCCGAGGTTTGCTCCGTCGTTTAGATCTCCTATGTATATCAATGATGAACCGTCAAGATCCAATAGAACCACGTAGGTAATGTTCTTGCATGTCCAATCCCAGCTAGACTTGATCCATATATCCCACTGTACGAATACTACCCTATTGTTGCCCAATCACTTCTTTTTGCTAAGGCAGCAAATCCAACGACATATATTGCTATATAAGATGAGATGCCGTCCAAGTGTTTTTGTATTGTAGAGGTAAACTGCGATGAAAAAGACTTTTAAGGGGAAATCAGCATCGTCGAATTTATATGGTACAAGTTACGTATGTGGTGAAAACGCCCTTGGGAAAGAAACCCCAAACCCCATAAATTTTGAGCATCAAATCGCAAACGGCTCCTATCCGTGTAGGTAGAGCCGTTCAAGTTAAAACCGATAGGTAAAAAGGCGTTCGTTTCGAACGCACCCAGCCCAGCCCAGCCAATTTCCAAGTTACCTCTCGCCAAGCCACGTCCAGCATTATCTTACACCAGAAGCAATCAGTCACCTCTTCCCAGCAGCTTAGCTCATGTCCATGTCCATTTCGATATCGGCCGGAATTGCTCCGACATCCAAGGGAGTCGTCTCGACCGGCTTAGGCGATTCCGCGGCAGACATGACCTCGGCTCCTTCAAAAACGGGAGGAGACATCCTGAGATTGGCGAATGCTTGGTTCAGGTCTTTACTCACGAGCTGACCTCGATGCAGGTCCTCGGCAAATAGGAAGAATCCTTCCGCGGCTTCGACGAGGTACGACTGGAGGCCCTTGCTTTCTAGCTGGATTCGAACGTTGGTGATGGGGAAGTGGTTCTCAATGTATCTCGCCCACCCACGAGCTGCTGCTTGAATGTGATCGTCCCCGCTAATACGGCTCCATCCGATCCCGAGGTGAAGGGTGAAATTATCCACGGTTGGCTGACTGCTCATATCTGCGGATAGGCCGGGAGTACTGGCGGCTGGGTCGGTGTCACGGACAGGGCTGGAGCGATTGATTTGAGGTTGGCTGCCGGGCACCGTGATGGCCGTCATATCCAATCTTTGCGACTTGCTGCTTCTGAGTGATGACCGGGCTTGCTGGTTGATGGCGCGTGCTTCTTCGTTCTTGCGCACCTTATCCGCGGTTGCCTTTTCTTCGACCCAGGTACCCGACTGGCTGGCTGCATCAGCAATATATGACGAGGACGACTTGACAAGTGTCATTCCTTCGCCGTATATCCACTTGTCTTCTGGCTCCTTGACGGGCTCGATGGTCTCGAGCTTGGCCTCTTCGACGTCAAGGTTGACTCCCGCCTCGTCCCTGGATCGCTTGCGGCCAGCAGTCAGCGGAGCTGTAGTGTGAAGCTGAGACCACGGAGAAGAGGTGCCAAGTGTCCTGGGCCGGCTGAAGGGAGAGGGCTGATGCGAGAATGGAGATAAGCCGAACGCGCCTTGGTGAGCAGCACTTGGCGACATGGTGAGGACTGGAGACGAGGTGCGTTCGAAAGAACCCATTTTTGAATCTGTTAGCACTAGATATCAGGTAAGATATGCAAAGAAACTGGTTAGATATCTAATCTTAAGTTAAAGATGTAGACAGGGAGATCGTGCCGCGTGCGAGCAAGAATCGAATGTATGGTCGATGGAGATGGCGAGGCGGCTGCGTCAAAGAAAAGAACAGAAAGGGCCAATTGATCTAGGAGAAGTGAGTAAGGCTCTGATAGACAAGATACGACTCGACAATGCGTGGCCTGATGGTAATCGACGGGCTGAAAGGAAGGTATGCAAGCAGCCGCCAGCACAGTAGTAAGGGTGGAAAGGTTCGAAGGATGGAGGTAGGTAGGAGGTAGGTATGGATATGGATGGGTGGACGGATACGTCGCTATGTACCAGTGCGTGACGGGAAAAGAAGAAAAAGAAGCGGTATGGCGATGCCTATGTATGTAATATTGCTGGGGGAAAAGTTTAAGAAGGGGATAGGACGCGGTAAGTTGAGGATGAGAGGGACTATGAATGGTACGGCTGGATGGTGGGAAGGATCATGTAAGAAATAGGGAAAAAAAGAGAGAAACAAGAAGCACGGGAGCTTTTTGCGGGAGAGACAAGCGACAAGGATGATTTATGTTATTAGTGCTGAAATAGATGACGGGAGACGGTGGAGAGAGAGAGGGAGAGAGAGAGAGATGTACGGAGTCGGTTACACGGTACTGCAGCGTCGCAATGAAGGCACGTAGGCGAGGGAACGGAGTGTTAGTTCCATAAGTATAGGTAAGCTGCAAGACCCGGGGCGGGCTTGAGACCTGGCCGTGGCTTGTTGCTCTTGGTCCTGTCGGCCGTTGCGGATAGGAAGCAAACGAAGTATCTCTATTATGTCCAGGAGCGGCGTAGGTACATGCATAGTATGTTACCTACAATGTATGTAGAGAGGTGTGGAGCTGAATGCTCAAAGCTACGTACCTAGATATACGCTAATGCTTAAAGGGGGATGGGATGCTGCTCAGACCACTTTTGTCATGTTTGTGGAGAAATCGGGGAGGATGCACAGAATTCGGTAAGGCGATACATGTTGACCAATCAGCCAATGTGACCAAAAAGGGGGGGCTGGAGGGTTTAAAGGGGAGAGGGCTGCGTTATGCGATTGGTTGGGAAGTTGGCTACGGCTACCCACTGCGGGCCAAGATTAGGTATTAGGTATATGTAACATGTACATATAATACATACATGCATGTGTATATAAGACAAGTAAAGGTGGCTTCCATGCTTGGCAACTAAGGGGGGCCGAAATCTTTCACAACAATTCGGCCTGTCGGCGCTGCGGCGTCACTGGCAAGACTGGCCATCCATTACCGGTTTACGCCCGTTCTAAAATACTATTGGTGCTGCTCGCGATTAGCTGCATACCTCGTGCGACTACATGTATAACATACCCCTAATATCCATAAGAAAGGAAAGGAATAACTGATTGACCGGATACAAAGGGTTCCATCCCCCCCTCCCCAAGTTCAACCAAGTTCAACTCCAGCTGGGCAGTCAGGCAGTCAGGCGGATTGACAGTTGGAAGGACGGGAAAAACAAAGAAGCCGGGAACATATGGGTGCCCAATGATCCGTTTGCTCCTTCACGCTTTGCTGATAAGATCATTGTCGATATTCTACCTGTGTCTAGTATCAACTGTTTGCGAAACCCCTTTGTACCTAGTAGGCATACCCACATATCACAATGTGAGAGAGAGCCAGCCTGAGATGAATCGCCCATGCAACAGGTTGAGGACAAATACACACGACAAAGCAAGCTGGAATCTCGCTTGTGCAGCTTCCGCATGGAACCTGAAATAAGTTTGGCGGCGTGCTTCAAGTCTGCTGTTCTTCTGTAAGCGGCCGTTCTACCACACCAATGAAGTTTTGCTGGCCTGTGAGGGCGTGGGCCGTAACTATGTAGTTAGCTTGGCCTCCGAGCACACAACATGCATCCAGAGACAATTTCTTCTCCTATCATCAGCCTCATTCATCTTCCGGGGGCCTGCTCTCCCGAATTCTAGATATCTCTCAGAATAGAGCTGAGTCCTCGGTATTCTCTCTACCATGGCGAAGATCACGAAATCCGGACGTCCCAAGATCCGAAGAGTTGCGAGTCTCTTCTCGAGAGGCGTGATGATACGCAGGTCGAGAACCGGGACGAGGAAGGGGAGCGGTATACGATCCGTGGAGATGGCTCTGGTGGCGTGCTTCTGGGAGGTTGTGGGGTGTCTGTGGTTGCGACGATGCTGGAAGGGAATCGTCGTAGACTCTCAATTCGAGCCCCGTCTTGCTTGTAGACCCTAGCTCATTCTCATGCGTCGGTGACGCATAACCAGAGCTGGCTACGCGTCGTGATGGTGGCGGCGGCGACGGCGACGGCGACGACGACGGAATAACTCGGCTGGGAGATCGGACGAAGGACTCCACGAATCTAACCGCCGAACTGACAATTCGCCTTCTATCTCTACGAGGCTAAGATGACAATGTTAATTGGGTCTTTATGTCAGCTCGCGCACCAACTTACTGGAGGACTCGAGCGAATATCGACGTGTACCCCTCGGAGAGAGGATCGTCTGGGAGGAGTTGCTGGTGAATCTTGATCTACACCGCCACGCCCAGGTCTTGTCTGAATGCCACGTACTGACGGCAGAGACTGCGCGTCTGATACGGACCTCTTATCTTTCGAGAAGGGCGGCGGGAGCGGTATTGGCAAGTTACCCCAGCCGGGAGGATGCGGCACGTTTGACGAGGCTGAAGTGCTGCTCTGCGATGAGCCCGGCATGCCCTGAGAGCTGCTTCTAGCAGAATCTGCGCCAGATTTGTGCAGACGCCGTGGCGGGCATGCTAGCAGTCCTGGGCTCTCCTGGATGGACGCAGGTGAGAGATCTTTGGAGACAATATCGACGAGTGTTGATTGGTTTGCATCGCTGTGTGCCGACTCGTAACCCTTTCGAACGGCACCCGCTTTGCTCTTGGGACGGAAAGGCAACTGGCCCAAGGCATCCTCTTTGGCCAAATATTTCTTGAACCGGAAATGGTGCTCAAACTCCTTGACCTCTGTCATGGTCAAAGAGAGCGTGGTGGGTGGTAGACGCATCATGTCGTCCGAACATGGTTGGCCATGAAGAGGGTCAGGATCTACATGTAGTCATGGTCTTGTACAATACGAGACGGAGACGGGGTTTGTTTCTAAGCTGCTACTGTATTGTATGATAGGGCTGGAAGCTGCGGACTACGTTCCTTTTTTGTGACATGGGCGTGACCGATGATATCGACGCCCAAAATCTATCTACGGAAACATCTACTCAGCATATGTATGTATATAAAAATACACAAGTCTTCTTGGCAGTTACTACATAAGAGATGGTATCCGCGTTTACGAGAATAGAAAAACACGCCTCGTCTACATGTAAGATGTAAGCAGAAACGCAAATGACAATGTAGGCACCTCTCAGAGGCAAGATAAATACTTAAGTAACAATACCTAATGCAATGGTAGCCGAAAATCGAGATATTCAAAAGTGATGCTCCTCGGTTAGGTACACAATGCAAAATACTCGGACCTGGTAAAAAAGAATCGGACGTGGACATCACAGCACCTCCTAATAAGGAGGTAGGTTAGGTACCTAAGTAAGTGTAGGTACACAGATCAATGCCTACTTAAATGTAGAAACGCTGAAATTGTGCGCTATCAATGCAATAAGCAAGGTACCTACAAACACTAATAACTTTTACACATGCACCCTAAAACTCCCTAAGCCTTTCTATGCCCCTAGGCCCCTCCGTCCCTCCGTCTTTTTCTCGAAATTAGCATCGACCAATTTATCTGGCTGCCTGCGTACATACCTACATAGTGCCATCTGTGCCATCTGCACCATCTGCACCATCTGTACGTTAGTATGCCCATCGCTCGTTCTAGTTGGACCCTTGTCCATGCATGGCAACATTGGATTGAGATTTGAGATTTGAATGTCCTGTCTGTCCTGGTCGTTGTTCCGCCCACGGCTATCGTGACCGTGTGAAAGTGTGAAAATTACATGCGGAACAATAGACGTATGGTCAGTACCGACATCAATCTAATTTCGTTTCCTCTACTACGTACTACGCACTCTCTACCCCCCCTGCTCGGCCCTATCCACCGCAAACTACCTAACTTCTCCGTCCTATCTTGTCCTTTGCCGGACCTCAACAGGTCCTGATGCTATCACCTTCAGTGGCCTCGAACCTAGAGTACACGACACCACGATACGACCGCCAATCCCCATACCCATACCCGGCACCTTGGACAGCAACTCCAGCAGTCAGGTTTTCCAGGGACTTCAACGGTCGCTATCCAAACTGAAATAGTGGTGCCTACGAGAACAGCCCGCATTCGAGGCCTATTCGAGGTCTCGCCTGCTGATGACGAGTCGTGGCCGATATTTCGCAACATCTGAGTCCCGTGCATTCGAATTGGCACTGCTGCTCGTCTGCCCGCATTGCTCTTGATATCTCCTGGTGTCGCCCATCTGAGCGACGGGCTTTTTTTTCTTTTTCTTTTTAAGAAAAAAAATTAAAAAGTCGTAACCTTGAATCTCCTTCCCCGTCGCTGCTCCGGCCCGTAGCCACCATGAATAACGACCTGAGCCTCTCGAGGGCCCTGGGTGGCCTACGCATTGCAAATCCGGACGATGCCACGCCGAGTCCATCCGGCGAAATCGAAGACGCAAATATACCCGCGTCTAGCCAAACCACCGACGGTCGTACCTCCGATCCCGATTCCTACAACGCCCAAAGCAGACCTCAGACAACCGAGATGCCAATGGGCATATCTAGTACGCAAGTTGATCCCTTCAGCCAACCTTCACCATATGCACAGAACGGGCCCTCGCCATACGCGAACCCCTCTTCCTCCCGTCCCCAATCCGGTCTATATAGTACCACGACGGCAGCAGAACGTGATCAGGCCGCAAACTCCTACCACATTCTGAGAACCGAGCCCTCCAGAACACCTATTTACAACATTCCGAACATGGTCGAGTCAAGAGCGCCTTCGGAATATGCGCCAAGTGTTCCCTCCCGCGAATCGAGCCACCGTGAGCGATCATATAACCAGAACCGCCAGCTGCAAGCCGTGGCCGGAAGCGGGCCTCTCCCTCCCAGGAGAAGCTCCAAGGGCATGGGTGGTGGGTATGCCTCAATTCCCGGTATCCCTACTGTGCCAGAACCTCGTGGTCTCGTGCAGGACCTGCCCGTGTCTAAGGGTAGTGAAGAGTGGAAAGACCGGGGAGCTGCCGTATCCATGCGAAAGGAGGTAGATGCGAATGGAAAAACCATCATGAGACCGGTGAAGAAAGGCGTCCGAGATTTCTCTTTCGGCCGAGTCTTGGGAGAAGGGTCTTATAGCACTGTATACTTTGCTACGGACCGGCAAACGCTCAAGGAGTACGCGATCAAGGTGCTTGAGAAGAAACACATCATTAAGGAGAGGAAGATAAAGTACGTCAACATTGAAAAGGACACTCTCAACCGCCTCACCGAGCATCCGGGCATCGTACGGTTATATTACACTTTTCAAGATGAGAACTCTCTATATTATGTCTTGGATCTCTGCAACGGTGGCGAACTCCTCGGCGTCCTGAAGAAGACGGGCACTTTCGATGTGGAGTGCACGAGGTTTTTCGGAGCTCAGATCTTGGATGCTATCGAGTATATGCACTCGCGAGGAGTGATCCATAGGGACTTGAAACCTGAAAACGTCCTACTCGACGACCAGCTGCATGTCAAAATTACCGACTTCGGGACCGCCAGGCTACTTAGTGATCCGCGGGCGCCGCAGCCCCCTCCCAGAATTGAGGACACGGGGACCAGTTCTAGAAGCAAAGATCAGGACGATGATAGTCGTGCAGGATCGTTTGTAGGCACGGCCGAGTATGTCAGTCCCGAGCTTCTTACTAATAAGAACGCGTGCAAGGCAAGTGACCTGTGGGCTTTCGGTTGCATTGTCTATCAACTGCTGGCTGGAAGACCGCCTTTCAAAGCTGGCTCCGAGTATTTGACTTTCCAAAAGATTGTCAACCTCGACTACGAGTTCCCTGCAGGATTTCCTCCGGCGGCGAGAGACCTAGTCGAGCGCTGTTTGGTTCTCGATCCCGCGAGGAGGCTAACCATAGAACACATTAAGAACCACGAGTTTTTCGACGGCCAACAGTTCGGCAAGATCTTGTGGAGGACGAAGGCACCCCGGCTCCGACCATACGAACCCCCGTCTCAGGAGCCTAAGATCATCCAACTAAATGGAGCACCAGGCAACCAGCAGTCTTCGTCATCCAGACCCCCGGCGACGGGGAACGGACTCAACGGCTCTTCAAGGGCGCCGGGGAGGATCATTACAGATATCCCACCGCCCTCCCAACTGGATATCGAGTGGTCGCCCGTGCTGACAAGAACGAACGAGAGGATACTAAGGCTTGGCGACCTCGTGGTCATGTCGTCGCCGATTCCAAACAGTCCACATAGTAAAGGCGAAGACGGGCATAGAAAATTTGCTCGCTTCTTCGGTGGCAGCACAACGAAGAAGAGGCAACGACTCGTAATGGTTACATCCAGCGGGAGGATCGTCTTGGCACCGGCCGGGGGCGAAGAGAAGAAGGCGAAACAAGAGATCTCACTCCTAGCGCCTGATTGTACGTGGAGAAGCCAACTAGACGCGAAAGGACAGACCGTGTGGTGTGTCGATTCGGTAAGTGGCCCCCCGATCCGGTTACGGTGGTATATCTACTTACAAGTGTCAGGCTGGTGTTCACTATACTTTCGAAGATGTCAAACCCCCTTCTTCCCTCGAGCTGCCGCGGCCGACGGCGGACGACTGGCTCGAGACTCTACAGCAGGCAAGGGACTTTGCCACATCCCTTAACCTAACCCGTTCGTATACTAGCGACAACGCCTTTGGTGAGATGTCATCATCCATGTCCAGCCCGGCAAGCACTTTCGGGCCGGACGGTTACGGTATGAGCGATAGAACTCATCGTAACCACCTGAGCAAGAGCCAAGCAAGCCTGGAGGATACGGCGAGCACGAAGCGCAATCGATTTAGCAAGCGACAATCCAAGCAGGGGCTTGGTTCGGCTTTTTAGCGATGACCTCAGACCAATATTTTGGAAAGTCTTTGCAATATGCACAACTTCGAGTATGCAGGACCCGATCAACCATGTGCTATAAAGGCCCATACCCAGCCTTCCCTTTCCTAGTTTCCTTTTTTGTTTCATATGCGGCATGTTCTAGCGAGGCGTAGGCTTTGGTAGCTTTTGGCGATATTTGAAAGGGGCTCCATGTCGTGACACGAAAACACATGCATTTCTGGAAGAGGGGTTCTTTTTTTATCTTCTTCTCGTTGCCAGCCTGCTGCTGCTGAGATATGCAACTAAGGATCTCATTTAGAAGGATTAGAGGGATTGCATTGCGCATGGCTACAGTTCACATTCCCTACTATAATACTCCAATACAATAATCCCCTTTGCCCCCTCGCGCCATTCCACAGGTCATAGGAGGGGGGGAAGGCCCAAGAATGTCAACCTTAGTTAGCTGGTGGTCCTATTGGTGGTCCTATTATCACAGCCAGGAAGGTGGTCGTCTCGTTGAATTGAAGGTGCCGGCGCGTGAAGGTAGACTAGGTATGATTATAGGCGGTCCGAATAGGTTCAAGATCCTAGGTGTCCATTCGAGATACAGCCGAACGGTAAATAACTAGATATGACCCAGTCAAGATGATCATCTTGTTAGCTTGTGCGTCCTTCGTGGTGTTGGTGTTGGATGTCAATATGCTATTACCCGTTACTGTAAATTTCCCTATTATGCAAATATTATTAATGCATTCATTATGTTCAATGTTGAGTGCATATAGTGCATATAGCGCATATAGTGCATATATAAGTGGGTATAGTATATGTCCTGGGTTCCACTAGCCACAATACAAGCCACCCGGTGGAACTTATCTAGTCTAGACTTGAGAATTGGCAGTGCTCTCTTGGTTTTTTTTCTCTTTCGTTTAATGTCCACCCCCCGTCCACCCCTAACCCCCCTAAGCCAAGCCTGTCCAACTGGAAACTGGAAGTGCTTCTCTCTCCAATCATTCTAAATAAGACCGCGACGAGGCGGACGCGCGCTTTCGACGACTATCCAAATCTCCGACCCAAATAACTCGGGCCCATCTTCCCCATTTCCCAATCGTGATCGGAACTGGCGTCGCACGTTGGTTCGGTGGAGCTACCACAGTCCCCTTACCCAGCTTCTACGGTTTTACCAGTCTCACAACAGAAAAAAAAAAGAATTAGACCAGAGCACCGCAATAAATAAAAAAGGCAGCTACCAGACGAGCAAGGAGACCGAAATAGTCAAGATGCAGCCCAGCTACCGCCCTTACCCGCAGCAGGTCCCGCCGCAACGTACCCCCCATTCGGCCGGACAGCGACGAGGAGGCATTGGTATGTAACTTGGACCGGACCATACCATCTACTTTTTGATTGTTTCGATGCTTGTGTCTCTCTCTTTTAATTGATGGCCAGCGAAAACCCCACACATCCACATACGTGATATATACGCATCCCCATCCCCATCCCCATCCCTATCCCTATCCCTATCCACATCCACATCCGCCTACTTCGTCCATATCCCTCCCATCCACACATGGCTCCACTGGTCATTAGCCTTCCCGCCAATGCGCCAGTCCGCCTGTGCGCACATACACGTACCTCCTCCACCTGTTCTAGATGCTAGAGCACCTAGCCTCCTTCTTCTTCATCGTCGAAAGCTCTTCCCCCTACTCTGGACTCTGGGCACTCGTCGCATTTCTATCTAACTTCTCTGCTTTCTAGGTCCGATGATGTCGTCTGGTCCACATCACCAAGTTCCCTTGACCCAGGCGCAGATCGCACAGCAGCAACAGGCCGCCGCCATACAGGTCGAGATGGCGAAGCGCCGCAGTCGCAAGCCGACTGACAAGAATCTCCCCGACAATATCGACGACTGTACCGTCGGTGATATGGCTACCAGGTATCGAGAGCTTAGGGACTTCGAGCGGAGGCTCGATGCGACCATAACGAGAAAGCGTCTCGATATCGTCGACTCGGTTAATCGAAGCGTCAAGGTACGTGACACGCGTCGCCTTAGACCAGTGCGAGAGTTGGGCCGGCTAACTGCAGATTAGCGATGGAAGACCCTTCGAATATGGCTCACCAATACTGCAGAGGATCAGGTCTGGCAAGGGAATGGTCTCAACGTCGATACCTTTGATTTCAGCTCCAATCTAGAGCCGACCTACCGCGTCAAGATTGAAGGACGACTGCTAGACGACGACGACGACTTAGACCAGGACGATGATAGCGAAGATAGCAAGGGCAGATCTGACGACCCCGACAGAATGGAGGAAGACCGGAAGCCCAAGAGCCCGAAGGCGCCCAAGTACAGATTCTCGCACTTCTTCAAGGCCCTAAGCGTGGACTTTCCCAGCAGTCAAAAGGGCATCGACCAGAGCGTTGAATGGAAGAAACCCGAGCGTGCTGGCCCTTCGTCGAGTCTACCTGCCGCTGCCGACTTCGATGAATTGACATTCAAGCGCAGCGGGGATGAAAACACCAACATCACTATCAACCTCTATAGGCACGAGGAGCCCGAGCGGTACGCCGTCAGTCAAGACCTAGAAGACATTGTTGATCTGTCGGAGGCAACGCGCCAGGAGATTGTGATGGGTATTTGGGAATACATCAAGCTGATGGGTCTGCAAGAAGATGAGGAGAAGCGAAACTTCCGCTGCGACGACCTCTTGAAGAAGGCGAGTAGTACCTATGCCAGATTGTATAATACATCTCTAACTCGACTTTCTAGGCCTTCGGTGTCGAGACGGGCTCAATTCCCAAATTACATGACTACATCACACCGCATCTGAAGCCCTTGCCACCGGTTAAGCTTCCCTACACTATCCGTCTTGATGAGGAGTTTCACAAAGATCCCCAGCCCACCATCTACGATGTCCGCGTCGCCGTAGATGACCCGTTACGCGAAAAGATGCTTTCGTTTCTAAACAATGCCGGCTATGCAAACATGCTCAAAGAGGCGGCATCTCTCGACGATCAACTCGCAATCATCGTTCAGGCAATCCATGTGTCCAGAGCCAAACACGCCTTCTTGACATCACTAAGCCAGGACCCCGCAACTTTCGTGAGGGACTGGTTAAGTTCTCAGAAGCGAGACCTAGATGTGATTATGGGCGAGTCAATGAGGGGCGTGGGAGAGGATGCTACCGGTGACGAATGGAGGAAAGGGGGCAAAGATAGCATATGGTCTACTATTAACGCACGGGAAAGTGTGAACGTCTTACTAGCGAAACAGCCTGTTCAACCACAACGATGAGCATGTACTTTAGATGGTTATTTATTGAATTTTAATGTTTATCTTTCCCGCATGGCTTTCCATATAACGAAAATATATAGATTTCATATCTACAGAGGCTACGTGTGAATGCAATTAAGCAAAATACGATGTGAATAGCAGTGCGTATTGAATAGTATGAAGTTTCCAAAGCTATGGTAAACTACATTGATACTAATGGCACTCTGGTAATACATGGAGTCGCTCTGAAGAAACTTAGCTACGATCATTAAATTCATCAAATCCTGGACTTCAAGTTGATGGAAGAATAGTAAGATTAATTTAACGTCACGAATTACGCGGTTCAAAAAGCGAGAATTACACCATACGCCATTAGAAGCTTATTTAATAGCGAAAGCAATGGTACAAATAATAAAGCGACTAGATAAGTAAAAGCAAAGATATATAACTTTAAAAATATAATAAAAAAAATCCGTGGCGGCTTTTCGGGGT